>JAIPRL010001705.1:0-75163 GCA_025469235.1 Pemphigus obesinymphae
TTATCATTGCTTTCAAATTCAATACATCCACCAAAAGTACCCTGCCCAGTAGCGAAGTGCATCCACCAATACTGACACCCGACGAGCGAAGTGCTTCCACAACCTACTGACCGGCTTTTTTTATATTAACATTCCACAATGGTATTTATGCGCTAGATGATATCCCATAAACGTACACATAAAGTTATACGCTCAAATTTTACTACAAATTTTAAGTCTTATATTTTAATACTTTATGTGTTGATTTTTGGTGATAATTCAGTCAATTATTATAATAATAATTTATTATTTTTTTTAGTTTGACTAACATGATATATTATCTGTAATAAATAATATATGTATCTATTATATTATAATATACCTTGATAATCATATTTTATGCATACATTTTTGTATATATTATTATATTTAACATTATTATTACATTATTATTATTATTATTATTATTATTATTATTATTATTATTATTATTATTATTATTATTATTATTATTATTATAGAACTTCTATTTATGTCTATTGTACCCAGGGGCGCATTAAGGAGTGGCAAATGGTGCATTTGTCCCGGGCGTTAATTCTTAAGGGAGGGAAGGTGGCACGGAAAGGTGGGTGTGCTATGGGGCGCAGTAATACCAAAGGCACAACTTCAACTAAAAACTTCGTTTTTATGCAAAAGACCTTTTTTTTTTGGTTATTTACATTTTTAAAAAGTATTTTTGTCATGTAGTTGGAAGAGGCAAATTATATTGACCCCCTCATACAGTGAGCCTTGTTGCGCCCCTGATTGTACCTACTTGAATAATTGATACCAATCTATATTATCAACATTTCCTATTTTCAAAACACGAACATGATATAATTGTAGCATTTGAAGACAATTCCAGTATAATATTTCTTTAAAATGTATTAATATCAACGTAGTTATTAGGTACAGATATCGTAAATTCTTATATTAAAATATTTTAATAGATTTTGAATCAATAATAAAAATACTGATGATAAAAACTAAAAAGGAAACTATTTTTATTAAAACAAAAGAAAGAAAATCTAATTTAATAAAAAAAGGAAACAATTTCTCGCGTGGAAAAGTCAGTAATCACTAATCAGTATAGATTCATATTACACAATGAAAAAAAGAAAATCGCGTCGACGCCTGACTGTGCGGCAAATGGCAATGTTGTCGGTGCAAGCCGTTGAGTAGATGCATGGACGATGGTTCACCATGGAGTATGTGTGGGCATCAAACAAAGAAAATAGATATGAAGATATCAACCACATAAAAATATGATTTCTCTCCATGAACTATACATAGAAAAGGTACACATTTCTGCAACACTGAACTTATGGGCTTCGATAAATTTCTTGAGAATTATATTATATAGCTACGTCATACATAGTGATGTTTATATATTACCATTGGCTATATATAATCAATGGTAATACATAGTAACGGGACGGGGCATATGAGCATTATACACTTAAGTAGGTACATATACTTATATCATATGTGAACGTTAATTTAAAAAAATTATCTACCTATACGTTTAAATAACAATAATTTA
Source organism: Pemphigus obesinymphae (assembly GCA_025469235.1). Taxonomy (NCBI): domain Eukaryota; kingdom Metazoa; phylum Arthropoda; class Insecta; order Hemiptera; family Aphididae; genus Pemphigus; species Pemphigus obesinymphae. The sequence goes on from JAIPRL010001705.1 coordinate 1,562, forward strand.
CGTAAAATGAAATTTATATAAGTTAAAAATATTACCTACACTTTGAAATATCATGTTTTTTTGATTTTTGAAAAATTAATTATTAAATGCATTAATTTTAAAATATTTTCAAGACAATCTAAACTTAGTATATTATGCAGAAATGCGAGATGTGAAAATGAGATGAAATTGCTTCGATTGATAATTTAAATAGAGTTTCTATAATTATTGATTTAAAATATATAAATATAAATGATTAATAGTAAATAGCTCAATATCAAGGGGGTCCAATCATCTGAGGGACCAATCGGCAATCGCCATTTCGTCGACGTGGCCAGACCACCGCTACTTTAATCGATTTAATTATAAATTATACTATTATTGTAATAAATAAATATTGTTAAATATGTATGGTTCACTAAGCTTTTTATTAATCATGGTAGATTGTGTAATTTCAAGGTATTATTTCTAATTTTAGGTATTAAGGTAGGTTAGTGATAATTATAAATTACATTATTAAAACATATAGGTATTTAAATACTTTATTCATTAATTTTTTATTTCATTTACCAAAAAAAAAAAAAGAAAATAGTTATATTTAGATAGTTTTTATCGTTTTACAATATTACTCATTTCTTTCTATTACCTAAGTTATGCAGGTAGGTTGTAATCTTAATTTTGATTATAATAAGTTGCTTTGGAAATTATGAACGCATAATAGCATTACCTATATAATGAATAATAATAGTTAAGATTGTTAATTAAAACTTTAGATGAGACACATTCACTTTGACGCATTATATTACTCTAAAAAAAAACTCCTAATAAAAATGTTAATTTATTTTTGGTCAACTGTAGTATAAATATCGCATTTCCATTTACACTTCTTTATGGATTATACCACTGATCTATACTTTTCCATATTTATATATTTTAATAATACACGAAATACTTTTTAATATAAAATATAAAGTTTTAATAATTTAAAAAGTTCAATCAATAGATTTATTGTAAAAGAACAGCTAATACCTGATACAGGTGGTGGAAGTTGATCCATCGTCCCTTTATAAATTCCCAAACAGAATAGTGCAATAACTATACTATCATTTTAAATTTAGAGAAATAATTCTGAGTGAAATTTGGTATAATATTATTTTTTGACAATTTTTCGGCAGTTTATCCTTAACCTTAAGAAATTACTGGAAAAATCGAAAACTCATTTTCTAAAATACCAATTGGAATAAATTTTGTATAAAAAAAAAGTAAAAACTCTTTAGTAAAGTTTGGTAAAGTGGAGGGTACCTATGGAGCAAAGCCCTCCCACCCAATGTGTCATTTTTATCCAATATTATGATGGGACTAAAGCCCTTTCAAATATTTTAATGAGCTAATTGTGATACTGCTCGTACATCTGCGTCCGATCAAATATATTTTCAGGTGAATTATTGTTTCTAGTAAAATATTACAATATCACGTTTTGTATTTCTATTTGAATACACTCAATATAGGTATATATATATATATACACACCAAACAGTATATAGCATGTGTAGTTTTGAATATGTCAACCGAACGACAATAAATTACTGCAGATTTTGCTGCCAACACAATCAAAGCACGGTTTGAACAACGCAAAAAATGATTTTCGCATATATACCCATATAATGGCTTTTCCAACTATATACGCAAAAGTGCAGTGTTCTTCTGTAACGTTTTAGAATAGGTCGCCGGTATTATATATTATAATTGATTGCATATACGATTGAAATAAGTACCTATATATATATATATATATATATATAATTATTATAGATATATATGCGTATAGGTATATCTGATATGAAATGTGTATTTCAAAAAAATCAGTTACCTATATATATACAATATTTACATACGCGCAAAAGACGTTTGCAAATAATAATTTCTCATTTGGCCATTATTACCATATAGTATACATACTTGAGTTATATTATATACGTTGAACATATATAATATACAATATTATAAAATAATAATTCTCAACCGGCGTGTGCAGTCACGAACGAACGAATTTTTTTCTCATAATCCTTTTGTTCTTCAACGTTTTCTCCCGCGGGACGACGGCGTGGCGGCATTATAAAAAATTTTTTTTCGTATATATATACTTTTTTTTTTTTCGTCTACTTCTTTCAATTAATTATATTTTTATTACGAGCCCAAACCGCTTTCGGCTTTTTTTTTTTTCCACTCGTATTCCTGCGCAGTCGCGGTCTTATTCTCGAAACAACGGTCTTTTCTCTTTCTCTCTCTAATTCCTTATTCGTTCTATTTTTTTCTCTCCCTGCCCCCTTCAAGTCCGGTTTACCGACGATCGAACGTATAATAATATACGTACCCTTTCCCCCACCTCCCACCAATTATTCGTCGGACAACGGTGTTCTATATGATGTTGCGCGCCGTTTCGGCGGAACGGCGGGCACGATGGTGCAGGGGTGAAGGAGGACCGACAAAAAAAAAAAACCCACCTACCATTGTCTGCGTATACACGGGGGAGACCCCTCCGGTCGGGCGACAGCGACGGCGACGGGCTGTCCGGGGCCGCAGGAAGAGACGGCCGTTTTTCACCGCGGTCGCCGGGCCACGGGTGTAGATGGCGTAGCGGGCGCGTCCGCCCGCGATCGCTCTAACGGCCGCGCGCGGGTTTTTCTCGTTCCTCGGGAGTCGCCATGCGGCAACCGTCACGGCACGTACTATCCGTCGGAAGAATCCCTATAATATCGTCTCCGAACACCTATGCGATATCATTATTATTATTATTATTATTATTATTATTATTATTGTACTGTTTTTTTTTATCTCGAATTGTTTACAAACGTCGTTTTGTCTCTTCTCTATTTCATCAATCCGTTTTTTCTCTCCTACGACGTGTAGTGAAGTATTGCGTTTTTATTTTCTAGGTAACTTTATTTTGCTTTCACGCGTTGTCGTCGTCGTCGTCGTGGTTTATTCCACCGGTGTATTTATTTTTTTATGGAAGCCAACGAAAGCAGCGAAGTTCGGTCTACCGGCACGCCACCGACCAACGGCGGTGGCGGCAACAGCAACTGTTACGGTGCGTCCGTCGCGGTCAGGACATCGTCGGCGGAACCTTCTTCCGGTTCGAAAATCCTCAGCAAAAATTCGAACGGCACGAGTAAGTGACGGTTTTATTTTTATTTTTTTCTGTTCCTCGTATATTACACATAGTATACCTATAGTACAGGTATCTATCGAATACCCAACACGCCACCAAACGAGTAAAACAATTGGGTAGGTATATTATTTACGAATTATTTAGTTTTGAGAAAAACTTTTAAAAATCCGAGATTATGAATTTATTCTCCCGTTCAGGACCTCTGTATCTGCCTCTGTTCAAATAGAATATAGGTCCGATCGAAAAACAAATCAAAACATTTCATTTTCATAAAACATAATATATTGTATAAGTATTGTATACACAATACCTATAGGAGGTACTATTAAATATCAGAAGGTACCCAAATAGGTGCACAGGAAAAGTATATCTATATAAGAATTTCTTAATACGTTTTAATTACGACTTTTATTATTATTAACCATATACAACGACACACAATCTACAAACATATTGATTCGTAATAAAATTACTTTTTATAGTAAAAAAATAAAACTAATAAAAATAATAAAAATAAATATCAATTAGGTACCTATCTAATTTAAAATTGCCACAAACAATACAATTAGATTGTATATGTAATTAGATATTATCTCGAATATTATAATAAAAAATGTTTGAATATTATAATTGTAAAAGTTATACATTATCACTAAATTAAATTCAACCCTTAAAAGCTAAATTTAATTAGATATTGTCAAATTTATTTTTAAATTATCATATTACCTATTAGGTACCTATATTATTTCATATTATAACATGGACGGGATAAGTTCTATGGTGGTGAAGGAGATAGGTAATCCCCCCCTTCTTGAGCCTTGGCTTTGGTACTATACCTACCTACCTATGTACATAGGTAATCTACATTATTTCAGTATGAAAATAAATTGTACATAGTAAAACAATTACCTATGTTTCTTATTCTCCCCCCTTGGTGAATTATAAAACACACTCCTGTATTATAAACAAAATATTATTATAAAGCTACTATTTCAACTAAATACCTATAATATACCAATAAACTTAGATTCCTATTTCCCATAAAGAAAACCTAATAAGAATATTTATGAGTACCTATTATTATATTTTGTTATAATCACATTCGGCCTTTACTATAACTCCATAAATAATATTATTTATACAACATATTTTCAATAGTTAAATTCTAAAAACGATACCTAATAAATCGATAAATATTTTTTATTTTTATTTTAATATGTTATAATTTATATTAAAAAAATAATAATTAAACATAATTTACGATTATAAAACTAATATTTTGATTTTAAAATTTACACGTAACTATTATATTATTTTTAATATTATAATAGTAAATAGATTATAATACCTACCTATATATTTATATTTAATAATTTAATTAATCAATCAATATAATATACCTTACCACATACTTATAATTTGTTTAAGTAAGTTGAAATGCATTTATGAATTATTTTTGAAACAAAATTGTTTTATTTTTTATTTTTATAACGGTAAACTGTGATTTTCTTATTTTATACTTTAAAAATTTCATTTTTATCAAATTATTGATACTGATTGGGATGTATAGACACTTGTCCTTGTTTTTTACATTTTGTTCTTATACTCGGACATTATTTTTATCGAGATTAGATCATTTTTTTTTTAACTTGATTCGTTATATCGATTCAATGTTCGTATATTCTATTAATATATGTTAATATTAATTTATAGGTATTTATGAATTTATAAATAATGTCATATTAGCAACGAACTAAAAAAAAATAGGTACCCATCAAATTGACCGTACATATGTGGGTTCAAAAGAAAAATAAATATTATCCTATAGCCATGTTTAAAAAAAAAAAATTTAATTTAAACAGTTTAACATATTGTTATCTGATCAACACGTAGGCGTCTAATTTCGTTTTATCGTCTAATAATATATGTGTGTAATATAATTATGATTACAGTAACGAAACGAATCGATTTTTCCCTCTATAACATTTTTGGTTCTTATCCCTATAACGCATTGATTTATTCTGTTATGTATCACGTCGATCGATATAAAATATCGACTATTTTTTTTTCTTGGTGGTTTTTTAGTAGGTATACGGTTTTTTTATATGTATAGATATAATATCTTTCATGTATGTAACGTACAATGAATGATATGAAAGACAAAAAACGTATTTCATCCAATAAATAGAACGTAATTTTTTTATTCGATTTTTTTTAAACAAGTCGATTTATCTGATGATACGCCTTGGAGCGTAGAGGTTGAATTGAGTTTTTTTTTCTTTCGAGGTTTTTATCATTCATTCTTGATATTTTCTTCAATGTATTTTATGCATCCGCCACAAGAAGAAATCAAATACGCAATGTAAAGTTAATTCCAAGAGCAAAAAAACAAAGATTTCTTTTCAAACGCTGTAGGTATGTGTATAAACATTTTTTATTCCAAGAATGTACCACACCATCCTCCGTCAACTCGTAATATTTTTTTAGGAACTTATTATTACCGTAATTTAAAAGCATAACCGTTTTCTACATTTTAAAGACAAAGCTTTTAGGATTTTTTTTTTTGATTCCATCATTCTTTAGTTTTAAATACAATTATCCCAATTCATGGTTTATGTTTAAACATATAAATAAGTATCTCAGCAAATCGTAATCATATTTAACTTATTTCAAAGTTTTAAACATATAATTAGGTTATTAACTTTAGTAAAATAATATTTCTTTTAACTCGTTTTTAACTTTATTTATTTAAATTTTGATTCAATTTATTTATTTTAAAGTAGAGTATTTAAAGTACATTAAATATTCAAATATATAGTCTAATATATTATATAAATTAATTACTATTGTTTTTATGTATAATGATATGAAAGTATATTTGTTGCTTAAAAGTATTAGAATATATGTTTATAGTACCATATTGATTATAATGATAGTATATATATATATATAGATCATACATATTTATACTAACTTAATTATATATAGTTGATATTTAGGTACAGTGAATACAAATTAATTTTAAACCAAAACATATTCAATTAAATTCTTGTAATTAAAAAAATAAAATAAAACAACAATACAAAATAATTTATTCGTGTACATATTTGATTAAAACTTAACTATTTTAATAAATACAATTGTAGACAAATTATTTTAATTCAAATTTGAATTTATTTTGGATTTAATTAATGTAAAATGTCGTTCAGATATGAATGGTGGAAGTTGATCCATCGGTCTTTCGTCTTCAAACAGAATAGTGTTTTAATATTTTAAAATAAAGATAAATCATTATATTTGATAAACGATTCTAAACAAAGTCCTATAAAATATATTGTTAAAAAAAATAAGTAACTATAATAATTTTATCTATTATTTTGTTATTTCCCCTACATTTATAAAATACTATCACTATAAAAGGTAGTTTTCCTTTAGGCTTAAGAAAACTACTGGAAAATAAATAAATGACTTTTTTTAAAGTAGGTACCTATCAACTAGAACCGATTTTCTATCTCAAAAAAGCTCTTTACTCAACTCTTTCTATCCGTAAAAATATATATAGACATAAACAAACACATTATGCTAAAATCAATAGATACCTAAATATTATTGGGAAAATAAACCGGGTAGGTATATAGTATTGAAAATACCTCTATATATATCCGAATATTATACCCATTATATACATATATCTAGGTAGCTATCTATAAATAATTGGATATTTTTATCAAATTTAAATACTGTGAATCCTATTTCTTATTTATGGTTTGTTGAATAAAATATTTTTACTTTTTAGAAATACACCGCTTCCAACCTCCTTAATATTTTAATTATAATTTTAATATATATATTATATAATTTTTTGGATTATTCTTTATTTAATAATAAGATGGTATTATAATACCATAATATCTACTAAAAACTACAGTCGTAGGTAATTCGTAAGTATACATTGGATTTGCAAAGCAATGATAATTATTATTCTTTAGTATTTAATAGTAAAATAATTAATTGGATACTTATACTTACATACAATTAGATATATAATAGCGTTGAATGTAAATCAGTTTTTTTTAATTTCTGATCACTTTAAATCATTTTTCTTTAAAAAGTCACTTAAATTTACCTTTTTCTAAAGTAAAATCTATTGAGTAAATCAAATCATTAAACATTAATTAAAGATTAAATTAATAGATATACCTATTTAATTTATTCTATGCATTTATAGGTTTTATTTTATATTATTAAATCGATTTTGAAGAATTATATATTTAAAAACTTTCAAATATTTCTAATGACAAATTATTAAAGTTCTTACTTCTTATAAAAAATTTTTATATTTTAATTGTTAACCTATATGTTTATAAATATGTTGAAATATTCCAATTAATGTATTATACAAGTTCGGAAAGCATAACCTGCGAGCGCGTTCAATTTTTGGCTTCTAAACGTATTAAAAATAAACTATAATTCTATAAACAATTTAAAACAATAATAATATCTCCCTAGTAACCAAATCAACAATGATTCTCGTAAATATTTAATAAAAATATAAATAATGTTATAAAACATAACGAATAATAACATCACCTTAGTAACCAAATCAAGAATCTTAATTATATAGTTACTATAATAACAGACGGGCATGTCCAGATGGACAACGGGGATATAAGGTGTCTAAACTTATGTTTAGAAACCTAAAAAAATAATCAAAATTTAAAAATAATAGACTCATATTATATATAACCTATGATATTTTTTCTGAATCTCAGTTTATTCCTTATCATATAATAGTAATTAGTATGCTTTTAAAATATGTGAACTAAAAAACAACTTTTTAATTAAGTTAAGTCAGCTTTTTCAAGCTTTAATCACTTTGATAAAAAAAAATTGTAAATTACATGAAAATAAAATAATTATTTATTATTTATTTATCACTCCAAGGCTAATTCATCACTAAAGTTAGAATAGCTGACCCACATTTCTTCATTATGTTTTAATGTTATTCAACCGACGTATTAATTTTTTAACAAAAAGAAACTAAAAAACATTAAGGAATTAGCCTAAAGCATACTAGTAGAAATAATATGGTATAGGTATCACAAAAGTGTCCTGTTGATTCATCTTGTAAAACAGTAAACAAGATTATATTAAGAAGATGTTATAGTGTCATACCAATATCTGCATAGCTTTGTATTTCATTTTTATACACAAATAACATAATAAAATAGCATACCGTAAAATCATAACTGAAGACTTATAACTATTATAACTACTACTTATAACGTATATTAGTGTAGGTAATATATAATATTAAATATATATATACACCGATACACAGGATTTAATTGATTTTAATAATTTATAAAATCTATAATGATTATTCTATTCTTAAAAAATGTCTACTATACTAATTCCCAATATTTAGTTACATTTAATTCTTTACTACATATAATATATACCTATGGTTATAACAGTTATTTAATATAGGTACCTATAAAATAATTTTATTAAAACTGCAAAAAAATATATTATAAAAAACGAGTTTAACTTTTTAAAATTTACCAAAAATATATACACCTAGGTAAATATTGCGAAAAAAAATGTCTGCTGTAATTATACAATATGTTCATACTAATCAGTAGTCTTAGTTCGTCCATTTTTATTTTTAGTAAACCGTTGCGAAAACGTTACAAAAACCGTTGATCCCATCCAACCATATTTCAGTCACCCCTGCCGCTTCTCCATTGGGTCGGGACAGTGATCCGGAGGGTAGAACGAGACCTAAAAAAAAAAATAATAACAAAAAATAGCATCCACCCCTAAACAATACCGGAGGGTAGTGAAATGGCGGACGTACCCTCGCACCCTTAATTATTCGTATATGGATAGGAAAAAAAACAACCCCACTAAGGACAAGCCATCCCCTATCTAACCGTGTATATATAGAGTCAATTTTTTTTTGGTGGGTGGCCAAAAAAAAGTTTTAGTTATTTTTTATGCAAAAGGGGTCCGTTTTTTGCATCAACTTGGAGATGACCTGAGAAAAGGGTTGTAGAGGACAAAAAAATTTACAAAGACAATGCCGTCGTTAGAATCTCACGCAGGGTACATTTTTTTCTTCTCTTCCACTACATTATAATACGCGGACGAGCATTTGCATGCATCCGACGGATTATATCCATGTAAAACACCTGTGACCCCTTCCTCTCGTTCTCACGCATACTTGCACTGGCAGCTGAGTATTGTTTTAGGTAAAAAAAATAGAAGTATACAAATTAGACGATTTTTTTTTTCTTTAACATATAGTCACATGTTATTTGCATGTACGTGAACGAAATATGAGGTACTTTTTTTCTTGGACAATATTTTTTTTACGAATATTGTTTCAAGAGTGGGATCTTTTTGAAAATAATATTCCCACAGAAAGGGTTTGACTACACAATTTTAGCATATAAAACTAGATAAGTATTCGAAAAAAATTGTCTTTCAATTGTTTAATATTGTGGAATATATTTTTAATGAGTTATATATTATACGCTGTAGTACCCAATTTGACTCGTATATATAATTTCTAAACTACTTACCTTATAGTGTAATTCTAAATATAATTACAATAATAATATGTAATATTTTATAAATAGGTCACTTCTCAAAAAATATTTATTATAAATTTGAAATATGTATAAAATAGACAGGTGTTTTTTTTTATGTCAATCGTGTATTTCTTTAGACGTTTACAATTTTGAGTTATATATAATTACAGAAATCACCTAAAGGGTAAACGTGTGGATGCCACCTGGCCAGGCCTCAATTAGTTATATTACACCCATATCTCGATCACTAGTTTCTTACATATGAAATATTAATCACCAAAAATGATATATAGGTAGGTACATATATATCTACATTATACCTACCAATGTTTAATTTATTTATTCTATATTTTACTAGGGTTAATTAATAACAAATTATTATTGATAATAATAGTGCACATTTATATTCTATATGATCGGTAATGGCATCAGATATTTTTTTCTGGTGGGGCAGATCTTGACAACAATTTTCTCTAAGAAAGCAAGTATTTATATTATTGCCCCCTCATTTGGGTTTTTATAATCATAGCATTAATTATATTAATGGATTTGATATTTCATTATATGTCGTAAGCATATAATTTAATTAAGCATAATTTAATCAAATAATAAAAATAGAAATTTTAAAATTATTTTTCTATTTACATTTTACCTGTAATGAGTTTATACAATAATAAAAACGCGTAATAGACTTTTGAAATACTTTAAAGTTTAAATTACAATATTGAAATCATAAATAAAATTTTTTTAAATTGTTGGTATAATCAATTAGTATATAAATAGTATCTATATCCAATTTATTAATCATTATGAATATGATTTGATTCTTAATAATTTAATTTAATTTAGCCTAAATTTTTAATTTTATTTTCCTAAGACATTATATAATAAAATTAGCATTTAGTCTAATAACTTGAACTGATAAAAATATCTTATTAGCATTGTAGTTCAAGTACAATAAACATGATGTTCATGCTAATATTTTTAGCAATAACTAATAATATAATATTATAGTGTATTCTAATGATATAAAAGTAATCAAATTCCAAATAATAGTGTATTATCATAACGAATGCAAAAAAAAAAAAATAATACTCCATGCAATCAGTGCAAAAAATAGAAAAAACGGTTTTATAAAATACTTAAAATTAAAATTTTTGATTGATTTTTTAACAGGACGTAGAGCAAAGGTGCAGAGGCAAAGCCAAATTTGTCTGAGGCACTGGTTCTACCTTGCTCTCCTAGTATAGCGTCTCTGTGTATAATTTTACAAATATAATATTTTTAAACTATAGGTACTCGTACTTCTGTAATTAAAATTTTTAATAATAAAACTATATAAAAACAAAATAAGTTTAAAATAATAAATATATTATTAACATTAATTCATATATTACCTATAACATATACTATCATTATCGAGATCATTATCATACATAGGGTGCGACGACAATGATATTATATATTATCTTACCTTTCTTTTATATGCATAATTATAAATTTGCTTGTTAATAGAAAAAAATGGTATTATATGGAAATATTTATTTCATATTATTTTTGTATGGATTTATATCAAATGTTTTAATAATATAACAATAACAGTAAGTAATATTAATTCATTATAAATTATTTTAATAGGTACGGTAAATTATCCTAAATATATATAAATACACCTACATAAATCATACATACCTATATATTTAAATAATTACGCCATTATGGTACTTAATATATATATATACCTATCATATTTTAAGCTATAGCTATTAAATATTTATGTTAAGAAAAAAAAATGATTTAATTCACAATTTATAGGTATATACAGTTATAACTGCAGCAGGATACTTAAACATTCAGTTTTAATTTATAACACTGATATTATACGTGAATGATTCTATTTAAATAGGTACCTTAGCTACTAAACAAATTTTTAAAGTAAATATTTATATTTATAAATATATTTTTATAATGCTTAATCTGAAATGCATATTATATACATAATACATATAGGTATATATATTTACTTACTATATTTTTACAGAAAAATCATTTTACCATTTTTGATCTCATAGATTTTGAATTTTTTTAATAACTTAATATTTTTCTGAAAATATTCATATATATAAATCAAATATAAAACGAAAGGGTATTATTCATTAGCATTTATAGTTGGATTTCAAGTATACATATAGTAAGTATAGGTACCTAACTGTATTAGGTAAAATATTATTCCTCATAACTCCTTCAACTTTTATCTAAATTTAAATGCTAATAAATGAACTAAAATATAAAAATCTCTAAATATCAAAGTGAGTAGTATATTTTGTAGTTGAAATTTTCAAATGATCAATAAAAAATGCATTTCTCACATCAAGTAGGATATAGAGAAAAGAAGTTGGTCCATCATTCTTTCAATCCTCGGACAGAATAATGTTTTTTTATTATTTTAGATTTTAAACCAATGATAGATCATTGCATTCAATAAATAAGATTCTGAACAGTATCACTTTTTTAATAGCGGGGATTAAAAAATGATCTCTCTAAAAACATACCACATAGAATTAATTTGCTATATATTTTAAATATAATATACTAGCTATCATACCCGGCTTCACCCTAGATTTTAATTTAGATTACTTTTAAATTCAATTTTAATACAAATTGTATTAATATTATATTTATATAAATTATTTTATTATTATTTTTGGCGATGAATAAAAATGTAACCCACTTTCCCCATTCCACCTAGAATAAAAATAGATACACCTTATTACGAGTAGTATAAATATGTGTACACTGTATAAGTATTTTGTTATTTTCTTTGCATTTATACAAAATATACGTTCTTATACACCGTATAAAAGGTGGCCTTTTTTCAAGCTTAATAATACTACTAAAAAATCAAAAAATGACCTTTTAAAGTACCAAATCAATTTTCTATTGTTAACATACAAATTACAAACACCAAAACTCCTACTTGGCTTTTTCTGGTTTAAAAGTTGTTTACAAAAAAGAAAAAGAAAAATAATAAACATCATTGTAAAATCAATAGCTTCCTCGTTACGAACTACGGTAAGAATCTAAAAAATATTGATTCATTACATTAATTAATTATATTTTAGTACATTTAATCAATGTTTCTTATTAAAATATTCTTTTTATATGCATGAAAAATGTTAATAAAAATATTCTGAATTATAATGTAAAATTAAAAAATATGGATTAGGCATGTATTATAATTTAAAAATAAAAATATATGAGTTAAATTAAAGTGGAAAAAAATAACAATAATAAACATCATTGTAAAACCAATAGCTTCCTCGATATGCTCAGAATCTAAAAGTTAAAATAAAAGTTGTATATCTTACCAATATATAATTATTTTTAATTACATTTATAATAAAAATTTAGACATTGCAACATAGTCAAATAGATATATGAAATTGAATATACCTGCCTAGTGTTCATAAGTATAGGTATTAGGTACATATAATATTGTCAACAGAAATGTTCCCGAATAATTGATATTGTATTCTTTTTTACGAATTTAATCTTGACTTGCAGTATAATTATAATACTTTTTCATTCAAATTAAAATATTAATTTGTAATCGCGATCATCAAATACTCTAGTATTTTTAAGGTACTTAATAAATTATATTTTAAAGTAATTCTTCCCAAATAACCAAATTTCCAAATACTCTGAAGAAAATAAATGTTTTATAATATACAAAATAAATAAATTGTCAAAATTTTTTCTACATTTTAATGAGGTATAGGTATTAAAATTGAATATTACCCCTACATTAATATTTTATTACAATCAATTATAATATATTAATATATTAAAATATATGTCAAAAGACCTGCAAATTTAAATCTTTATTTAAATGATTTTAGACTAATATATTTAAAAATAAAATATAAAACCCAATTTCTACAAAATATATTGTTTTTTTACAACAAATAGGTACGTATTTCGGAAACGATGTTTTCATCTTCAGGATTAAACAACAACTATTGTAAATTTATTATAATAAAATAATATAGAAATATTCTATTTTATAGAAATTTGGTTTCATATTTTATTCAAATAATTCTACAAGTGTTACTCAATTCCACTAAAAATATGTTTGAATTCAAATCTAACTAATTGTTTCGTATCTTCTACAGTAAAAAAAAACATTTTCATTCTACGTAGTTTTTTTTGTAATGTTTAATATACATTTTTAATGGACTCCACTGCATCTTCAAAAAATTGTATGAGTGCGTATATATTTTTTTATATACAATATCTCACTATATCATAATCATAACAGATAATATAATATATTATGTCACAATAATTATTTTTATAACATTTACAATAACTTAGTTTCTTTTAATTACTATTATTAATTAATTATAATTCACTCATTCATTAATTTAAATTTAGTATAATTAGTCGATATAATATTTATTATAATAAATAATTTACTTTTTACAATAGAAGTTTCAACTTTAGATCATATTTTTAGTCTAATGAAAAAAAATTCTAATCATAAAAACAGCTGGAACCAATTTATTAAACTCATTATCATTCAACAGAGTATACCGCGCAGGACACCCAGACCCCATTTTATTTTATTAATTTTTTTCTCCTTAGAACTCTCTAGGTGTATTGATTATTTTTTTTATATTCCGTCTACGGTACAGTTTTTTTAATGATTCCCATGCATAAAGACATTCTCGGACTTTAAAAAGATAAAAAAAATAATGTTAATGGCCTCGGTTCATAAAAAAAAAACAAAACAAAAAGAACCACCGGTTCTGCCTGAAGGGTTCACATTCTCTGGTGTCTTTTTTTTTTCTGTCCATTTTTTTCTCTCAATCGTCATCAGCATGAGACTCAAAGAAGGTTTAGAATATAGAAAAAAAAAAGTAAAACGATTTCATTGATGTTAGAAGTTGGACCTCATTTAGACTGTGTTGAAAAAAAAATATGTAATATTTAAATATGTATATTTATATGTATTTAAATAAGTAGTATTTATCTATATACACTGTATATATAATTTAATAATTTTTTCTATTTCAAAAATATGTACGAATAATTAGATATTGGTTTTAAAGTAATAATTTTAATTTTTATGTTATAAAAAAATCTTTAATATAATAATTAGGATTATAATATAGGTATAATAATATACACTATTACAAAAACAAATATCATTTATTCAAATTATATGCCTATTAAAATTGTGCAAAAACCAGTGTGCACTGATTTGAATTTCCTCGCTCATAAAATATAATATATTATAATATACAGTTCTTAAACAATTTGAGTTATATTATATGCAAAGTTATAAAATGTAATTAATTCAAAATATCATCCAAAATATTTTCTTCTAAATCATTTCATAAATACATTTTTTAAACTAAAATTGATATACTTCGTATAAGTTCTATAACTTCTTATCTTTTAAAATTGTTCTTAGCTTTTTCTGATACATTAAGAATAATTTATTTATTTAAAATTGTTCATATTACTACTGCAACCTATAAAAAAAGGTTAATCTATAATCGGTACTATACAATATATAATACCTACGAAAGATTTAGCTATTTAATGGTTACACTGTTTCTGAGAAAGAAGAATAACTATATTAATACATGCCAATATCTAAAGCCGTAGATTTGTTTGTTAATCTATAAAGTAACTTGCTTATATAGATATATCCACTTTAGTAACTTATGATGAAAATATTTAAACAGTTATTTTGTTTTTCACAGTTACTTTAACAAATATATGTTTTTGATATAAAAACGAATTGTTCGATTTTTTTAAAATCGTCAAGTAAAATTTGACAGTGGCTTGCCAAGAAAAAAATTGTCCTAGGTACCCTAGGTATGAATTTTTGCACCTCTTGAAAGAAAAACTGAAATGGCACCACTGGCAGAAACAATATATTGTATGTACATTGTATACTTATATAGATACAAAATATGTACAATAAACTATAAAAATAATATTCTAAATAAAATATTAATCTTAATAAATTTATATTCTTATAAAAATAATATAATACACAATAAATACCTATATCTATTTTAAAACTATATATTTTGTATTTTTTGTTGTAAATAACGACAAAAATCTTTTATTATGATGTACATACTTTTTATGATGTAGAAATTAAATGTATTGATAAATATAATAGGTACCTATGTAGTTTTTTTTATTACAAATTCAAATAAAAATTTAATAATTAATAGTTATAATGAATTATATATTCAATATAATATAAATAATGTAGGTACATACATTGAGATTTTATATTCAATAGTTATGTTTTATTTCGAAGTTTTTATGTACCTATATATTATATATATACCTATATATATTTAAAAATTAAGATAAAACATAATTTGAGTGTAGTATATATAATATAATATATCAATGCATATTACATAATATATTATTTTTAATACCTATTACATACCTAATACCTATGCGTTTTGATGTTCAACACTTATCAAAATATTATGTTGTTTATCACACTGCACATTATAACAGTGACAACCTTGGTATTGACAATTTCCCAAGGTCCTAAAATTCCATATAGGTATAAATGCATAACTTAAAAACATTAAACACCATGGTAGTGTTTATCGAAAAATGATCTACGTTGTGAAAAGGTGTTTTGTTATTTTAACCCGATCATCGACCTCATCTCCCACAACGTCCGCATATGTTTACACTGTACAGCATGTATATTTAATCAGTTAACAAATCATACCTATATTTGACCCTGGGGCTGTACAAAAGGTTCATTTACATAGATGGACTACCCAAAGACAGATGGACGAACCCTAATTGATGTGTATACATATACCTATACCTTTTTTTTATCTACTAGAAGATTCTGGTTCAATTTTTTTACATAACTTTTTTTTCTCCTTACTGTAACGTCCATTGTACCAGCCACATCTGCTGTTTTGCATTCAAAACGATTTCTTCGATGGTTTGGTTTTGTTTTGTTTTTTTCTTTTAATCTTAGTCAACACATATTATAATATACACATACGTTTTTTGTATAGTATATAATAAACTACGTAAAAAAAACCCGCACGGTATTACAAATAATCACATCCACAATTAGATATAATATTTAAAACGTTCTAATATTTTACATTAATACTCCATGGTATTATAAAATTTTAATATAATATTATCAATAATTTTGTTTTAATTTAATAAAAAAATAAATACAAATATGCTGATTAGTGTAATTGCATATACCTACATATTATATTATATGTATATATAATGTTTCAGAAATCAACATTATTTAAGTATAATAAAAACCGAAAACAAATCAAAACTCAAATATAATAACAATAATGAATATTAAATATATAATATATTATGTAGGTACTTATAATAATAATTCATAATAACCGTATATAATTGAAAACCAATAAATAACTAACACGTTGATGCCTGTTACTTATTATATAACACTCACTAATCATCTATGCCCTTAATAAATTTTAAAGGTCAATATTATTGACCTACGTTGTTTTATCCATTTTTTGTTTAAAAAAAAAATACAATAATGGACACCCTGTGGTGTTAGTAGCCTTCAAAACGAGTTCAACCCTCAGCTGCTGTCCGATGTACGTTGTGCAATAATTACAATGAACTATATAGACGGCCCCAGGTCACTTTAGCCCAGGAAGTCGTTAGAACAACATGACTATATATACAAGACCTCTGGTTAATAAACAGAAGGTATCCCCACCAAAAATATTGTCCTGACCACCAACCCTTTTAATAAAAAAAAAAAAAACTATATATAAGACCACTGTGTATTGTCGGTTCAATACACGGTTATAACAGGATTAAGGAATTGTTGTTACTGCAGCGTGAAGTACGATTATTTTTAAATTTGTATAAAAAATGTATAGCAATTATACATTATTATTTAATTAATTACTTTATAATTATTAATTATTTATACTATTGTACATAATTATTTACATTTTAAACTGAAATAAGTATTCTCATAACTTTTATTAAAACGAAAAACTTTTGATTTAAATTCAGAATAAGATATTTAAATTAATGCACTTTATATACTAAAATGGTACTTACCTAAATTTATGTAATAGTTTTGCCAAATGTATTTAATTAGAATCGCAAAAATGGTAATTTTTATATTCAAAATTTGAAGCATTTTGAAAAAGATTTCCTATTATATATTATGTAAAAGAAATATTCCTCGTATGATAATACAACATATATACCTGGTTAATATGACGCCGTCAGCTGCAGTACAATTTCGATGCAACTGCAACGACAACACGACGCCAATTCAATATAATACGATGAAAAAAAATAATCTATTTCTTTTCCTCAGACAAGGGCCAGGCCATTATTCTCTCTATATCATATGTAATTCAGGCGATTCGAATATTTCTCCTTCCCTCCCTTCGTATGGTCGGGAATGGATATTGCGTGCAAAGGAGAAGAAAACTCCTCTAAAGTCACATAATATAAAATATTGGTCGCAAAAATGAAGGAGAACACTATATATAATAAAAAAAAAACACTCCCCGCAAGCAAAGAAGGGCGCAGCAGACACATTTATTATCGGTGACCTGAATTCTAAACGCCACCACCGAGCTTCTCCATAACAATAATATAGTATTTTCGCTGCCACCGTCAAATGTAAAAATAATAAAAGCCCTGTAAAGGTTAGAACCATTGTTAAAGGTTAAATATGGAATAATTGTATATGTTAGGTATATACCTATGTATACCAAATACCTATACTACACAAAACTTGACTTTAATTTAAGAATTTTATATTTACTTTTGAAACATACTTAAATTATTTTATATATTATGTTACAGTGATAATGACATCCAGTCCAAGTAACGAAGCTGAATTACAATTGTACAGGGTAATGCAAAGGGCAAGTCTATTAGCATATTACGATACACTACTTGAAATGGGTAAGAATGTAAAACGTTTAGGATTATTACGAATATACTAATATAGTACTTACATTAATAAATAACTAATTCTATAATTATAAATTAAAATACGATTATAATATGTTCATGTTAAGACGATAACATAAATTGCAAAAGATTTAGTGAACTTCATATCTAAACATTTTTTAAAATAGATAAAAAAGGAATACATAAGAAGTCAAAAATTTTATTAATGACAAACTATAATGTAAAAATATAACATCTACAAATTAAAATAAATAATTATTTTTTACTTAAACACTATTATACTTGTACAAATTGCTTAATTTTTAATCTAAGTATTCACTATTTAAGTATACTTACATGTATAATATATACCTATCTATATATTATATTTAATTTTACCTATAATTATAATAATTGTACCTATATAATCCACATAAAATACATTTATCTATTTATTATATAATTATACATTACCTATTTATTTACCCAATTGAATATTTTTAAAAAGTCATATAATATTTAAACGTTGATAAAATTGACCTCTTATATTTTTCTTTCGTAAAAAATATACTTTCAAATTCTATATATTATATATTAATTTCAAAATATCGACAAAAAAAAACATGAAATGAAATAAATCAGTAATGAAGTAGGTATATATAATCTATCTATACCTTATAAAGTATAGGTATATCATTTAATAAATGACTTAATGAGTTTAATATAATTTTGCATATTTATATTCAGGCTTATATTGTTTCATATTATACAGTGTATTAAATATTTTTATCGATTCAATTCTTTTAATAAACTTATATTTTAATATACGTCAAAAAATTAAAAATATGATAATATTTTTCTTGAAATTTCGTTTGAACGATTTATTTGCAAAAAATGTTAACACCATTGCAAACTCCCGTAAATTTTTCACCAAAATAATCTTAGTATCTGACAAGTTTTTAGTGTTCTTATTTAAATGTTTAAATCACTACCATGTCTACTTTGCATTGATCGAAGCACTTTTATTATTTTAATAATTTTTTACGTAAAAAATTAATATAAAAGTCTTAAAAATTAGCAAATTTTAATTGTGAATTATTAAATAATTATTTTAAATAGGAAAAATGTACTCCGAAAATGTTGATTATATATAGGTACTATATATAGTATATACTATATATATATATATATATATAATTAATGGTGCAAGATAAAGTGTTGATGAATTCAAATATTTGTATCCCAATAAATTATTGTCAATCGTAAAACGTAATGTTCGTCAAATAAATCGGATTTTATAATATTCATTCCACTACTAAATTGACTTATGTACACAGATACACGCAGTATGTCATCGCTGCATTATTAATACTAATAAATAATCAATCAGATATATTGCACATTTGCACCCACAGTTAACAGAAAATGTGCTTATGTATATTTATAACCCCTTAAAAATGTTTGCAAGAACCTTAACTATAAGAAATGTTAGTAAATATTTAAAAAATGAGTGAGATGAAAGGACTTTGTCGGATAGGATACTGGCGGCGGATGTATTAAATTTAAAAGCAATAATAAATTATTTATTTTGATAAAATGATTCTGAGTGAAACGTACTGTAATATTATTTTCCGATTTATAAAAATTTTACAGTTGTATTTTATGGATTTTTACACTTAAAAACTACTAAAAAAAATTTACATTTTAGAAATACTAACTACAATCAATTTATAACCCAAAAAGTGTTTAGATACATAAGCCATTTTCTAAACGTATTTTAAATAATGAACTATAAGTCCATAAATAATTTTATTAACCTACTATATTTGTATATAGAAACTTAAAACCAACAAAATGAATAAAAATTGAAAATATTTATATTTGTAGCCACAGTGGCGAATTGTAAAAACATACAAATTAACATTAAGAAAAACACACTCATCGAGTATGCTAATAATACAAATTTTTATCTTCCCCCCATGGCCCTATAGTAATTACCAATAATAAAATATAAAGACAATCAACTGTCAAATTAACAATGTCCATCATAATTCATAACTATGTACTAGTAACTAAAATAGTTTCAACATTTTATAAAATTTACTAAAAAGTAAATTACCACTACAATATAGGTAGTATTATAGTAAATATTTAGTGTGCATTTTAAGTTTCTTATATATTATAATTTTCCAATCATTTATGATAATTTTCAGTAATTTTCGGTAGTTTTTTTACGCTCTATACTGAGAAAATCGAAAAATTACCCGTTTAAAATACAAACTAAAATTAATTTTCTATCAGAAAGCATTTTACTCGAAACTCCTACTTATTCCTTTTTACCAAAAACATGTAGATAACCAAATGTGTATTTTATAATTTTCTAATTTATAAAAATGTTTTATTAATAAGATATTTTATTTTCATTTTCGATACGCTTATGAAAACAACTGGGAAAATAAAATAAATACATCTATAAAATACCAACTAGAACAAATTTTCTATCAAAAAGCTCTATAACTGAAATCCCTTCATTTATTCCATCTTAACCAAACAAGTATATGAAAAAAATAAAAACACATAATTTGAAAACCAATATATTCCTCGAATCTAAAAAAAAATTAAAATTAAAAATTAAAATAAATTATAATGTGTCTAAACGATAATATCAATTGTTATTGCTGAAATAAGGTCTTTATATATTATGTTTTTTTTAACGTTCATGTACACTTAAATGAACAGGCGGTGATGACTTGCAACAGCTTTGTGATGCCGGTGAAGAGGAATTTCTCGAAATAATGGCTCTGGTCGGCATGGCGTCAAAGCCACTGCACGTTAGACGATTGCAGAAAGCTTTGCACGAATGGGTTAGCAATCCGGGTGAGTACATAATTTAATTATTCGACTAAATATTTAAAATTCACGGAACACCTACATTTATATATATATATATATATTGTAAAAGAATAATTTTTAAAAATATATTCATCGAAAAAACGTTTAGTTTAAAACATTATAAAACCAAATAAAATATACTTAGCTAAAAAAAAAAAAAAAACAATCGTACGATTCTATAATAAAAATATAAATTTGATTGATCATCTTTCCGGATCAAGTATGTAATATTTCAAACGCACAACATTGTAGGACCCGTTGACCAAATGTCGTTGGGTACATTAACAGTAAGTATAATGATAATATCCTTCGACGAGTATGTAGGTCGAATACTAATGAAACTAATATAATGATAGTAATAATAATAATAATAATATTCTCGAATAAACGTAAGAGAATGACAATGAATAAGGTACCAAACAGCAGTAAGAGCAGTTGGTGAGCCACCGGGTTTATTATTTATTTTTTAACCCTTTTCTTTACCAGTCAGTCCTTTTGTTGTTATTATGATTAGTGCAGCGTGTTCCCCGGTTCGGATGCATAGGTATACATATTACATACAGTATAATATCATATTTTATACTATACTAGGTATGTACATAGGTTTAAATAAAATGCAATATTTACTATTGTATTATACCTACTCTTAAGGTGCGAAGTTTTTGTATGAATAATGTATGCAATGTACATAAACCCACGAAGCATCATAATTCTTTATTTTATTATTTATTATGTATTTAAATAAAAATTGTTCAACAAAAATGCCTACACAATAATAACTTTGATAATTAATTTAATATAATGACTTAAATACCTAGCAATAATAATTTTGATCCAATATATTTTCTAGAAATTGATCAGCCACCACTTTTTTATAGGTAATTTTTAAAAATTCTTTAGATATTTAGAATAATAATGCTAAAAATGGATAGAATTCTTATAACATTTTTGTTCCGCGCCTATTCTACTTACACAAAAGCCAGGATGAACATTGAAAGGTCGATTCCGAGAGGGGAAAACCTTTTGCAAGAGAAAAAAAATTATATACGACTTTTTCGAAAAGCTTCACCCATCCCCTTTCCATCGTATACTGAACATTTTGTGGTGTAAATTTTCAACGGGATCACCTATATAGTATATATATATATTCGCGTGTATGGATGTGTATATATATGTACATATGCATATATATGTATAAATGTGTGTCTGTGTGTATAAAACATATATAGGTGTATGTATATAATATATATATATATATATATATATATATATATACAGTAGCCTGTAGGTTTTTTTCTACCCTTTTTTTTCTCTTTACAAGAGAAATCGCTCAGAATGAGAGAGAGGGGATGAAAATAAAAATAAAAGGAACAAAAAAAACGGAGAAAAAAAGCACCGAATCATAAAACCCCTACCCAGTCCTACCTCTGGTTGTTTTGTGGAACAGCATCGTCGAATCAGAGGGAAGAAATATAAAAGAGAGTGAGGAAGAGAAAGAGAGACGGGGAATGAGAGAGAGAAACAGAGAGAGAGAGCGAAAAAGACGAAAAAACTTTGCTCGATCAATTTTTCGTCGCAGCTGCAATGTGTTGAGGGGTTTTCAGATAACCCGGTGGATAAAGTACGTAATTCTGAGTTTGATAGTTTTCATTTTGGGAACCATCAATAATTTTTAGTAAAAAATATTTCAAAATATATAAACTATAAGTATTTAACAAAATCTGAAAATGTGTTTTATTTTAAAACGCGCGCGCGTATAAAATTGATACATTTGATAAACCTACGTTAAAATACGATTCCTATAAAGATCTGGAACTTTCCATAAAAAAGAATTATAAAACATAATTATTATACACAAATACTATAATGTTGAATCTGTTTTTAAATCAAAAACTTTTACTGTTTATTTAAGTAGATTTTTATCTAAAAACTAATACTTACTATTTAATTTTATACCCTTAGTATTATGTACCTAGGACCTAGCTAATATACCTAGGACCTATACTCGTATATATACGTATACAAATTACAAATATATTTGTATAATTAATAATTACCTGTATGCATTGTATATACACACTGCATTACAATAATAAGGGAATATACAAAATATTTACGATTTTTGAATAATAAAAACCGTGTGCCTATATAAATATATACGTGTCACTTTAAATAATATTTTCATGTTCGTTCTTGCGGTAAAATTTATTTCCGAAAAAAAAGTAATATTCATGTGATCATTAGGTATATCTATATAAAGAAAAAATCACTTTCAAACTTATCGTTCTTAGAGTTCGAATATTATTTTATAAAAACAAGTACCAAGGGCGTATGCGGTTTAGAATAGGGTACACTAAACTCAAATCTATAAATAGAACGCGACAATAAACACGTCGATTGACTGCGGTAAAACGGTTATTATATTATAATAATAAACATCGATTTACGACCGATCCACGTAACAATTGCATCCCTCCGTGTCAAAATACTTCCGGTCAGAATATTTCAATTAATATACCTAGATCTTAAAATAAAATAAGTAAATAATAGACAAATAGAAAAATACATTAAAATTGAACCCATTATTTCCGTTCAAAATGTTTGTAAATGTTGTTGAAATTTTTATGTTATATTTTATTATATTAAGGGGGGGTCGAGCTGAATCTCACGTGAGGGAGAGGTGGGATCTCGCTAAATATCTCGTAATTTTTTTTCCGTAAAAGACTATAAAATTGCGAGAGAACTCGGTTAAATTAAGTAAAACATGTTTTTTTCACTAAAATATGGTTAAATCCTTCACAATAATATTTATCGTGGTTACGTGAATGCCACAAAGTAGCACAGTAGCCTCTCGATTGTTTAGCCTCCACCGGCCAGCCTACGCGCGATTCAACGGACGCAATCAAGCAGATCAACGTATTTACACTAAAAATAAGCATTTAAAAATCTCACATGTGATTAGGGAGTGGGGAGGGGGTCAAACCAAATCTCACGACATTTCACTAAGAGGGGGGGGTCGAAAAATCACCAAAATCGCCTCACGTGGATGCCCCATTATATGTTATTTTTATATTTTAATTAGGGTTTTTTTTTATTTACTAAGATCAAAATTAACTTTTGCAAAATTCATTTGCATATTTCACATAATTTTAAACTAATTTTTTTTTATTGCTTTCATAATTTTATCATTTACTTACATTTATATATTTTTATAATTTTGATACATCATATAATAACACTCATATTTTTATAAGAGATATTTTACCGGTTAAATTGAATGTATCTATACCTACTTATTTTACGGTAGGTACTAAATATACTCACATAATTAATTAGGTAGATAATTCTCAGTATACAGTGGCATCACTTGAAGTGGGGGGGGGGGCAAAGGGATCATTTGCACCATCAAATTTTTAATGTCAGATCATTGGGAATATAAATGTCAAATTTAGTTGACAAAATACAGAAAAAGGTTCTTTTTAATTATTTATGTTTTCAAGGAAGTATTTCGTCGGAATTTAACCGTTTTTTTATTATTATTTGTAAAACGGCTAGTCAAAATTTTGCACCTGTCTGGTAAAACCTGAAATGTTACCACTGACAGTATGCATAGATAAGCTAACTTATCTATGTTGGACCTGACTTAGCTAACAACCCAGTAAAATCCCATTTATTCTTCCAAATACGGAAGCAATTAGATCACATTAATTATTCATATTTACATAATTACATACATATTGTTTCGACATTTTCGAATCGACAACGGAATATAGTATATTATACCTATTGGCTATAATAAAATCCATTAAATAATAATTTTATAATTTATTATAGTATATTAGGAGGTATACATTCGGTATGTACCTACTATATAGATTTCTCCAGGGGCGTGTTCACGAGGCAGATGAGGATGTTATATCTTGCCATGGCTTTTTTTTCAGTGGATTCATAGTCAAATTTTACACAAATGACCTTTTTTCATATGTAGTGATTTCTCGATTTTTGTGGTGTCGAAAATGATTGTTTTTAGTAAGATCGGAGAACGCCGATACTCGTCCAGTCGCTATGACTTGAAATGTACAGTAGGTACACGCCGCGTACAACTGGTATTAGGTACACGTTGAACCAACAAATTGCGACTACAAATAATTTTTAGCATTTACAGCGTTCTCCAATCTTACTAAAACCTAACATTTTCCACAATACCGAAATACGGGACAGTATGCAATCTGTATAGTATAAATGTAAAATATAATATAATAATAATCAATGCTAATACGTATGTCCTATATCAGTGGCGTATTTTGACCCCCCCCCCCCCCAGAAGCAAAAGAAATCATCAAAATGTATCATTTCAATTATTATTTATTTTAAATTATTAATTATTAATTAATTTATTAAATAATATTATGTATTTTCTTTTTCTTTTCTTTTTATTAATTATAACATATTGAATCGTGCAGTACCTAAACAATAAGTTCTGTTTTTTTATCTAAATTATAATTGCTAACCCCCCCCCCCCCCCCGATAAAAATTGAAAATACTCTACTGTCATTTATAATATATTATACCCACTATTTTGTTATTTATGTTTATCGGTATTGCGTCCAGTGGCGCAACCAAAGGAGTGGACTTTTATTTTTATTTCATATCAAAACTTTGATAAAGATTTGGTTTGAGATTACATTTTTCACTACAAAATATTTTTCGTGTATTTTTATAAAAACGGTTTACAAAAAATGTCGATTGTGCCACTGGATTATACAGTTTAAAAATGCTTCTTACCTGTACCTGTACCTTTTCGTTTTCTCCGCAGCCATGTTTCAAGCACCGCTGACGTCTCCTGTTGCCGGTGGAGGTTCCGGCACGATCGTTCTTCCGCCGAACCCTGTTCGGCCGTTTCTCAGCGCCTGCCCGAACCCGCTAATCCAGACGTCCATTCACCACGGTTACTACACTCCGTTGGGGTACGGTTACCAGCCACCCACGTCACCGTCGCCTGTACCAAGCTCGACCAATCAATTACCACAGGTACATATGACACCACATAACTGTAAACTACACAAAGTCGACTAATCTCTCCCTCGACATTTTTCAAAAGTAGAGAAAATATTAGCGATAAATTTATTATAAAAAATATTAGAATTTTAGTTTCTGAGCCAAGTGAGGAAGCTATTGATTTTACAATGATGTTTATTTATTTATTTTTTATTTCGTAAGCGAATTTTCTACCAGAAAGAGCCGAGTAGGGGAGCTTTAGCGTTGGTATGATATATCAATATAGGAAATCGGCTCTAGATAGAAAAAGAAAAAGTCCATTTTATATGGTGTATTTTATTTTTTATATAGGTGCATACGCATATGCTATACATAACTATACCTACCAACTACCTAATAGACAGTGTATTACTTATGTACACCGTATACATACTTATACGGTGTATAATAACATTTTACATTCAAGCGATTAAAATTGGCCAATATTTTTATATGGTTTATATTGTATTATATTTGTTGGCTACTAGAGTGCGATTTCTGAGTATATTATTATTTAACAAAATGTGTACAATGTACACCGTACATATCTGGCTAAAGTGAAATTTTTATTCGGATAATGAGTATATACTGAAATAATATAATACCTATAATGTTGTGACATAAATTTTAAAATTTTTAACTATAATAAATATGTAGATGTATCATACATTCATACCAAGCTCTGCTCAGCATCGTTTTTATTGAAAGAAATGATTTATCATTGCTTTCAAATTTAATATATCCACCACCAGTATCCTACCCAACGAGCGAAGTGCTTCCACCTCTATACTGACAGTTTTTTTTAAAAATTTAAATTTAAACTAAACAATTTTGGACCTCCCCAAAAATGATTTTCAAATAAGACCTTATAACTGTATCTGGGTACCCATCTATCTGTATATACATAAATAATACCACAAATTTCGTATATATACAAGAACCTATACACGATTCCGCATGACTTTAAATGCAACGTTGTCGTACCATCCGTTGCATTTAAACGCTTTGAGACTTGAACGATGTGTATGCATATTCATATATTTTGGTGCACAATTATTAAATTTATACGAACGAAAAATTCGTTCCAGGAATATTATTTTGTACTCTTACGGACGATTCTCATATTGGGAAATAAACAAAAACTTTCGTATAGTTGTGTATATTTTATAAAACGAGTACCTATATGGAAGTTTGTGCGTTTTATCCATACGAAAATCGTCCGTACGAATAAAAAATAACCTCTCAGGTCAGTCAGTTACCTATTCTTTCAAAAAACATATTATAATATAAAAGTTATATATTATATTCATATTTATTGCATAATGTAATAATGAAATACATACTACTCTGTAAAAATATTATTAAAAATTATTATCATTTATTAAAAAGTAAAATGCTGTTGGCCAGTTTCTACAATATAGTAACTGTCCCATATTACCGTGTATATATATAAGTAGTTGGCTCATTTTCTCGTCTCGATTCTTACGAGTTCTTTTTACTTATAAATTATAATATAATACATTATACCTACATATAATAACAAGAGCAAACGGATATACGGCAAAATTGCTTTTAAAATCATGTGGAATCGTATACGAAATTTGCGTTATAGACTATAGTGTATATGTATATGAATGATTATAAAAATCTACACAATTTCGCAAATCACTCTCCGCCGATCTAGTTCTTACCTCCATATACAATATAATATGATCAATGTTACCAATATTATAATATTATTACCATCAATTGTAGTACACTATAATGGCAATATTGTGAACTTGTGTTTGTAGTTCACAAAAAAAATAATAATCATACAATCTACAATATATTATGTTGTATCATATTATTTCAAAATAATACCGTTTTATTGAGGCTATTCACTATAAATATAATATAATATAACATAAATAACATAAGCATTTTGACGAATTACACGCGCGTGCTACACATCAACGCCCGAAATTATGCTCCCCCGAAAACACATTTGCGCATATATAGGTACAGTAGTCTTGCACGAAACATCCGTTACATAATAATTCTGTTTTACAATAACACTATTTACACATAACACCTACTTGTACACCAATTATAGGTAGATTACACAGAAAATATTTACTGTTTTCGTATCTCAGTCTACTAATATACGTTTTACGGATCTAGAACAATTCATTTATTCTGAAAAAAACAAAACATTTTGATAGTTTTTTTTTTCAAGATTATGTAACATTATACCTACTTTTAGATTTAAGAGGATGTCAATGCAAACAAATTTTCAATGAAAAACTCGCAATAACGTTTCTCAATTTTAACAAAAAACAAATTATGGATAGGTAACAACATTAACTAGTGCCATACATGGTGCCTTTTTTTGGTTTTAATTTTTTTAATATTTATTAAAAAAAAGAAGTTGGTTTTTTAACACTCATAAAACGTGTTAAATTCACACATTATTTTCTAAAAGCGATTCCGTAATAATGATAAGACGGAAGATGATTAGATAATATTGATCTATATCATTTTTTTTTAATTTTTCTACGATGTTTTCAATTAATACAAATGAGAAATGAAAAAGTAATATTTCCAATAAATGAAATTTTATAAATACATAAAAAAAAAAACAACAATAAAATTATACTAAAATAGAACTACTTAGTTATTATTTATTTTTAAAATGTATATACCTAAATATTTTTGAATCGTTAGATTTTAATATTTTTTTTGATTTTATAAAACTTTTCTA
Organism: Pemphigus obesinymphae; assembly: GCA_025469235.1. Lineage (NCBI taxonomy): Eukaryota > Metazoa > Arthropoda > Insecta > Hemiptera > Aphididae > Pemphigus > Pemphigus obesinymphae. The sequence continues at coordinate 30,969 of JAIPRL010001705.1, forward strand.
TATACTAACTTATATAGAGCAGCTTAAAATGGCCACCAGGTATCCTCTTTCGTCATTTTTGCACATAACTTTCCATATCAAAGTCCCCCCTTCAACCCACCGTTCCTATGCGTATATTAATCATTAGCATAAATAATATGTGTGTGGTTTGCAATGATATGTTTATATTTTATTATACTTAACTCGTATTTTTATTTTGTACCTAAAGAAATGCTCCAAATGTTTCATGCGTACCTATTTTTAGACTTGAAAAATTAATATAAGGTTAATCATATGTTACTTTAAGTATATTTAATGGTTGTGTTTACTCTAAATTGTTAAATATATATATAATTGACAGTAATAATTGTGTATTATAGGTACATTTATACCAAGGTTCTCTCAGAGTCGTTTTAAGGTGACTCGCTGTGAGTGAGTTTTAATGGTTTGTTATATAAGTAATAACATAAAAATATGCTGTATTATGCATTTTTAAATGAATATTAGTGCCTATGTGTAAATCCCGCTTCAAACAAACCGTATATTACCAGCACATAGCGCTCACCGATAGCGCAGGCATCACATGCGTGTAAATGATCATCACCGTTTTCTTCTAACTTCTTCACTCAAAAGTGTCCATGTTTTATCCAACATATCGTTCATATTGATTTATTCATAAATAGTTCAATATGGATTTTCAAAACATATCTGAATTTATCAACAAACCAACTTTTAATTGACTTGCTTTACTTTTTAAATGTCTGTATTTATTCAATATTTTAATATTTACTTGATGAATATTTTGTCATTTTCAATTAAATAAAACAGTTTTATACATTTTTAAAATATAGAAAAAGGGGGTGGAAGCGCTTCACTTGTCGGACAGGATACTGATTGTAGATATATTAAATTTAAAATCAATGACAAATTATTGCTTTTTAGTTTTTACAAAAAAAAATTTGAGCTGAGCTATTACGCAGTACAAAAACATTGAAAGTTTTATGATGTCAAATGTATTTATTATTTTTTCGTTTATAAAAATGTTCCGTTTTAAAATGTAGTTTTTCTTTACACTCAAGAAATCTATTAGGAAAATCAAAAATGATATCTAGAAAATACCATATAGAATGAATTTGCTATCAAAAAAGCTATATTTTACACCAAAACTCCCAAAAAAGTTGTTTCCAAAATAAAATTTCAAAAAAAATAAAACATAATTGTAAAACCAATAGATTCCTCGCTCCGATTTAAATCTAAAAAGTAAAAATTCAATTAAAAATAGAGTTATTAATAATTTCAAATCAATTTTCAAAATATTTATCAGACAATTCGCAATCAATTGCTACTATAAACAAAAAATTTGTCTTTTTGTCTCTGTAAAGAGAACCGCCATAAATTATTTTTTTTATACAATCTCACTTTTGAGTAATTTCGAAATAAATATATTAATAAATAATTTATTCTTAAACGATACGCAATAAAAATACAGTTAATTTTTTAATATTAAATGCGCTCATTTTCCTAACTATATATTAATGGGCGATGTATTACCAGGCTGCGCAAACGAGTGAAGCGACGACTTCGGCCGGCCAACACTACGGAGACAGTAACAGTCCTGGCCAGAGTCCTGGTTCGCCTTTGCAGTTGTCCCCGACTTTGGACGAATCACAAATTGCCCGATTGGCCACATCAGCAAAAGAACTCGTTCAAAGACTACCGCAGTACCAACCTAAAGCGCAGACGGCAAAGCGGAAGACGAACAAAGAACTCGAGGTAGACGCATGTGATTAAAATATACGTACATCGGCTACTTTTGGTCTGAATACGACTAGTATTTATGTAACTGTTTTTCAGTGTGTCATGAACATGCCAGAAGAAGATCCAAGACGTATAGAATCCATTAGAAAGTATTCGGCTATTTACGGACGGTTCGATTGCAAAAGGAAACCAGAAAAACCTTTAACACTGCACGAGGTAATATATACCCAACGTATACATTATATACGCGTATTGATCGTATTTAGTTGATTGAAATTATGTCCCCCACTCGACGACAATACAATGTCGTGTCCTTTACCTGTATGAAATATGGAATAAAAACATCAATATTCGTACTCGTACCCTCTTTGTTTCACACGAATTTTTAAACATCGTTTACAATCTTACAGGTGTCCGTAAACGAAGCCGCTGCGCAGATATGCAAATTAGTTCCTGTCCTGTTGACCAGACGAGACGAACTGTTCCCTTTAGCACGACAAGTGGTTCGTGACTCGGGATACCATTACTCCAAAGGACATTCCAAGTAAATACATTTATATACATGCCTAAACGATCAAATATACGACTATAGTAATTAAAATCGCCAAAGAAAATAATACTATATACAAAACAATATGGCCTATAGGTATCTCTGATTTGATGCAAACCCATCAATAAGAATTCATTATTGATTTATTCAAATTATTATTATTTTATTTCCTATAAGTTAATAATCATTCGTTATAATATAGTTATAACGAATGCCTAACGTCCTAACAGCATCGTTTACAAAAGTCACGTTTAGTATATGGTACATAAAAATAGGTACAATTTAATGACAAACAATCAAACAGGTCGAGCATGCAGAGTTTCCGTGGATTAACTTCAAACGGCGACTGTTACGGGTCGAAGAGACCTCGCCTAGATGATCACGACGAACTGCTCAAAATCCGGCGACAGGTAATAAGCGTAAGCCGTCATTGATTCCCTAATAAGATGAAAAAAAAACTATGATATTATAATATATTGTTAGATATTGAATTTTACATAAAAATTACATAGAATAATACTACATATAAAGTGATAAACATTACATTTATTTTAAATTGACACGAACAGAATATTTTTTAGTATAAATATATACATTACAGTATACATTGTACATATATTCGTAATAATTAGTAGGTACACATATATTATACACATATGAGGTAGGTAGTATAGAAGTGGCTTCAATAGTAGACAAAACTCGAGAGAATAGATTGAGATGGCTCGGGAATGTTTTGAGAATAGAAAAAACAGATGCAGTAAAATTGGTAAAATAAATGTATATATAAATAAAAAGAAGAAGATGATGACTGATAAAAAGATGGTTAGATGTGAATATATGATAAAGAATGATATAAAATTGGCTGTTGTAAATGAAAAATATGTGAAAGATAGAGTTGAGTGGGAAAAAAAAGTTGAGCTGAAAACTAGCAAGATGGCATATATATGGATAATAACTCCCTTAATTTTTACCCTCGGAAAAAGAAATCCCGGATAAATAAAAATAAATATGTAAAACTTATAAATGTTATAGATACAACCATATTACAAGGTACCTACATAATATTTCGACTGCACTGCACAAGTGTATGATATAGGTACCTACTTAAATATAAAATGTTAATTTAAGATATTTTATAATAATTAATTTTTAATCTTTAAACTATAAAATATCATGCACTATTTTATATCTACATGTATATTGTATATAGGTTTTACACTAATTTTTTTCTTGGTTAATTTTTCGTGACGTTATTTTTCAAAGATAAAATTCAAATAAATACTATATTATATCAATAGAATATAGATATTTAATATATTTATTTCATGTTATTTTAGTATTTTAATAGTTGTAATAGAAAATACTGCAGACTTATGCCTATGTAACTAAATGAGTACTTACCTATGTTACCTGATACAAAGGATTTGATGTATTTCCATAGGAACGTTTAGATCAGATCACGGACGAATTGAAGTCAATCAACGATCGTCGAGAAGAGCTGGACCAAAGTTCCAAAGAAGACCCGGCAGTCCAACACCAGTTGGAAACCCTAATGAACCGCCAAGCTCAACTCTTAGTAGAGCAAAACGATCTACAGCAAAACAAGTAATTCGCGTTACAGGCACATGTGTAAAATTTTTAAAAACCGTGATTTTTTCCGTGGGTGCTCGTATAAAAAAATCTAGGGGAAACAAACATATATTTATTAAAAATCAATGGTTTAGATCATTTTTCAGAAGGACAAATGCCCTTTCTTACAACCCTCCCTCCCTTCCGAATTGTACCCATAATTTTCTCAAATAATAAATATGTTAACGTGTCACGTTTAATTCACAGGTCGTTGAGAAGAGACAGGAACGGTAGGACGTCATCAGCCGGTTTTGACACGGATGACACGGATTCTCAAATGTCGTACAGCAATACCAGTTCTCCTTTACAGGTACATATCCTATACCCATACTAAACCATTACAATTTATTAATCGAACCCCACACTAAAGCATCTTTAAAACAATAGCTCCCGGTCCTTTCGTGAAGCATATAATATATATTGTTGTCAATTTTAGGACAAATTTATGGCAATAATGGTATGGATGTCTACAGTATGATAATGGGTTAAAAATTGTATTTGTACTGTATAAAATTACATTGGACTCGTCGTAAGACGGTCATAATGATTTTTTAAGCAGATCGCGAAAAAAACATAAATCCTGTAATGACCAACGTATTATCATTGATTATATATTACTAGTAATATATAATCAATGGTATTATATTTAACGTGTCATTGCTCGTAAAACTGGATCGATCCGATGATCATTTAGCTCCCACTCGCACAATCTTTCCCGACCCTTTCATGATACACACAATATTGTAAACATTGAATTTTTTTCATTTTCAGGACGTCAGCGATTCGAGGGATTCGATGACCCGTAGTGTCGACTACCACCATGACGGAAAACCTTCGTCACAGCTGAATACCGGTAATCAGGTAAAACGTGTTCACGACGGTGATGGCGAGTGTGGTAACGCTTGCGGCGGCACCGATCCGCTTTAAGATCTTTTTCATTTCAAAACTAACAAAAATTTATAAATGGGGAGGAAACCTATGTGGCTGGTACATTGCTATAATTATTCCCCCCTCGAAAGAAAACCACTCACGTTTGCGTACGATATCCATCATAAAAATCTCCCAAAATGTTCGATTAGGTAGGTAATTACCTTCCTCCACATAACCGTTGAAGCCATGAACTAAGATATATTTATGAGTAACTGTAAACTGGTTTATTGAAATCGTTTTGGGGTGCGTTCGAAAACTCAACTTGATTTAACTATAGTTATTATATATAGTCAACTGCGTGACTTTCGAGAAAGTTAAAACAGTTTTTGACTCTTGTTACCGAAATAAAAGTGATAGGTTGTTATTACTTATTAGTAACTCTACTGATAATAATTCTCAACATATAAGGATAACAAGTAATTTTTATTCATATTGAATATTGAGTAGTGTGTAGGTACGATTATGAAGAACTTTATTTAAGCACAGAATATGATATCTATAAGTCATTTTAAAGAAACTTTAGAATCTTTACAATCATGTTCGTGTCTCGTGGGTTACTTATCAAAAGATCTTATAATTTATTATAAATATTAACCATTGTTCAGGTTTTCGGAATAATCTTGATTAAGCTCTACTCGACTTTAGTCTACTCTACCGTCTACCATCGACTCTACTCTAACTTAGAATATTCGAACGTGTCCCGGGATAGCATTTTTTAAGTTTGAATTTGAAATATTTACACGATAAAAAATATGAGACTTTATTATATTTATTCTCTTTATTGACCAACAAATCTCGTTTTTAGCTTAAAATATGCGCCTTGATAATTTTAGTTAGACATCATGATGCAAAATTCAACTTTAAAAATTGGATTTATAACCCAATTATTTTAAGTCATTGATATGTACATTTTAATTTAGCCCGATTCGTAAGCAAATGATAAAATTATAAATAAAAAATAATATAATAAATGATCGATAGTTTCGTAGCGAGTAAACATTTTGAATTTATTTATTTTTACAATTCGCTAGAAAAAAAAAAAGATATTTAATAAATTAAATAAATATTTTTTAAGTTTTCGAAATGTACAACATACTGTATATAGTATTATATACAGCAGTAAATTTTGGACAAAAACTTAAACTGTTAATATTTTTTCGAAAGATTATAAAATAAAATAAAAATGTATTGCTTAAAAGTATTTACGGAAATTAATATATATATATATATATATATATATATATATTATATCTTCAATCAATTATATGTTTCAATATTAGTTATTAAACATTTCTTTTTTTATTTAAATTTTCTTTAGAGTGGTTTCTTTATACTTTATGAGAAATACTTTTCATTTCGGAAATACGCGCAGTTTTCTGGGAATATCGTGCTTTATTATGAATAATGAATTATATTATATATAACTTAACGAAAAAAAATATAACTCCACGTAAGAATACTTTTACAAACAATTTGTTCCAATTTTAATTAAACGTCTTTTTAAAGTTTTACATTCACTTGTGTACCTACCTACACAATGGACCGATTTCCATTTCAAACAGTTTTTTGAACGAGTATCTATCTATACCTATTTCAAAAATAAAAATGCATTCGTTGACACAACCGCGTTCGCGTATTATGTTTCATTTAAAAAAAAAATGTGCAGGTACTGCATGAATTGTGTGAATTTTTTTTTACATAAAAATAATATTAATAAAAAAAAAAATTGTTTATTACCTCAAGTCGAATCCATTACACGATGACATGTGGGTACCGAGAATTACGACGGTTTTAAAGGGCCAAGGCACGATGATTCGTTCAATTTAAATAATGTATCTTTACTCGCGTTTTCCAACAAAATAAAAGTAATACTTGCAATAATAAAATAGAACTCCCCACCTCGGACAAAAATTAAAAACTATAAATCGTCATATTAATATTGCATGTATACTTTTAACGTATTCGCGTGTATACGGTATAGGTTGGTATAGCTTCTGAGTGGTTTTTTTTTTTTCATTTTATGTTTATATTTTACTTGTACATATATAATATTAACATTTTAACATTCGTTAGGTTTGCAGTTTACATTTATTATATTTTAACAGGCATGTATGTACATATTTATCATTATTATTAATTTATAATTTATATACTTGTGCGTTGTTATATACCTATACTGATAACCTTTACAGTTTGTGTTTGTTTTAGCTTGTTTTGCTTTTGTTTTATTTTTGTTTTTCCGAACCCGCAGGTATGTACCGTACATTATGATATATTGTAATATTATAATAAATTATTATTATTATTAATATATTATATTTAATATTAGGTGCACGTAAAATATTATTTTGAATAACATAATATTTATATGGAACACAATATGACAACACCGCATATCGTTGCTTGCGAAATTGCAGCCTTGTTCAAATTTCTGGTTATGCCTATATAACCTATATATTATAGCCTATACTAATTACATTAACCTAGGGAGCCTGTCGTTTGGGCACTTTCAAACCAATATCAATAAGTAAATAACCGTTCGGGCATTACCAATATATTACCAGTACCCAGTAATATTTTACCAGCGTTACCATAGTATTATAATATATATTATCAATATAATGGTCAAAGTCTTCATCATACACTGAACATGTCGTTTGACTGTTTGAACACATAAAATTTTTAAGGTCGTGGTATGTTTGGATACCTGTACTAAAAATTTTAAACACCGTATGAGTATTTTTAGTCACCGATATTATACTGAGTGATTCTTTTAACATTATAGTTTTTAGCATTACTCGGGAAAGGATTTACATTTTGGAAAATGTTGTATTTAGAAACTTTGAATTCCACTATATTTATAAATATTTTAGTAGTCGTGATTTTCACTCTTTCTGATATGCCCTAATTATTATCTATCAACTTTTGATTTTTAAATAGCAACCCATATTTTTAATTTCAGAAACGTATTCAGATATTTTTTCCATTTATTTTTGCTTTTTAGCGTTTATAATTTGTATTTATTGAAAGCGGTTTGAGCTGTATAAGTAAGTACTTACCTATACTGTGTGTCTGTGTATATTTATAAGTACTTACATTTAAGTCTTTATATCATTTTAATTCATACTATTTTAAGACCAGTATCTGCAGTTGTAGGTATATAAATACTTCATAAAATAATAACGAACAATGCGATAATTTTATAACTGTATGATAAAGATTTATAGATAAATTTGAGGGATGTAGAAACATTATTTTCATAATTCAGTTATCTATACCTGCTTTGTATAATTTTCATTATCATTTGATTTAGTGCCTACAAATAGCTACTGGTTTAAAAAAAAAACATACAAATTCTCCTATTTTAACATCTTAGCTTATACAGTTCAAACGGATTATATCTACTTAATCATTTAAACACTAATTTAAAAAATATGTGAATACGTTTCTGAAACAAAACAACACGGGTTGCTATTTATAATCAAAAATCGATAGTTATAATTAGGGTACATTGGAAAGGGTGAAAATTATGACTAATAAAATATTCGTAAATATACAATAAAATAAAAACCTATAATAAAAGTAAAATTTTCCAAATTTTTGCGTTTTATGAATCGTCCTGTGTATATTCGTGTACAGAATACGATAAAACATTTTGGGAAGGTAATACACATCTCACAAAAAATTTTTAGTAGTGTTTGTTTTCAGAGAGGTTCACATTAACTTTACAAAACTTAATATAATTATTAACATGATTAAAATTACCTTTTTATTTGACAATAAGTGTGATGATTTTATGATAATATGTTGAGGATTAAATTCTATATAATAATATTATTATCGAGGTATTCAATTTCGAGCTATACAATCTAGTGCCCAAACGACTTATTCCCATGATCTACAGGCTATAGCCTTTAATATATCACCAAATGTCTTTTTGAATTCCTATCGTTTTTTTCCAACATATTTTTTTCGTTTACAGAGTAACTTGTCTCGCGGTGACACAGACGAATGCACAGACGACGAAGAGGAAACTCGTCGGCGCAGCCCTTCCGTCGCCACGGTCAATGGTAACCGAAATCTGGTGGGTCGCTTTTTCAACGACAAAATTCAGGTAAAATGAAAAAAAAAAAATTGAAACTCCCTCCAAGGTTGCACTATCACTATTATATGTTTTTACTAAAGATATTGAACATATTATTATTATTTATGAATTTGTAGATATTTTTAATTTGATACTGTTAATTTTTTTAAATTTAGATTTGTGGCTTTTACCTATATATATAATTTTTTAGGGACACATGGAAGTAAATTTTGAAAGGCTTACGCAGGCATTTTCCAAGTATCCAACACATAAATACACATGTAATTAAGAGGCTTCAATGCAAAACGTACTTTTTAGAATTTTATAATTTTTCAGTAGAGTAATTTTTTATTACTGTATTGAATTAATATAAAATTGGAATAAGTACGTTTTGCATTTCCTCGATTACTAAATCAAAATTTAAAGGAAAAGGAGCGTTTTGATAAATATTGAAGGAAATATAGTGCATTGAACTTTTATTTAAGAAATATTGTTTATACTGGAAATGGTACGTTTTGCAATAAAATGAGAAAAGATCATTTTGCAAAAAAGTTTATATACTCTGAAAAAGGAGTGTTTTGAATAAAATTGTATAATAATTCCATTCAATTACCCGTCGAATTTACCGTATGATATTCGATGTATAACTCAAAATTCATAAAAATAGAAAAAGTTCGTTTTGCTTTGAAGCCCCTTAATTATACAATTATAAGAGAACACATATTTCGAATTAAAAATAAACAATCGTGTTAGGTATTAAGAGGACATCGTGCGTACGATTTTCAAGGGGTTCTGTATATGCAATTTTAAAGATATTTTTAGAAAAATAAAAATCCAACAATTTATAAATATTTAAATATATTTTTAAAGTAATTCGAAAACAGTCTTGTGTCAATATCATTTTTTACCATTGTGTAATCCCGATATTTGTTAAAATAAACATGTTTATGCATTTTGCATTTTTATCAACTCGAGAATATCGTAAATGAAATAGAAAATCAATTTTTGTTTAAAAAAACTCACATTGACGTTAAAAATGTTAGAGCTCCGCTGAAATTTTATGGATTTCCGCCTATGGATAGATACTAAAAAAAATTGATTTTTCATTTATCATGTTATTGTTTGTATTTTTTTATAGTCGCCTATTAAGGTACCTATATATACCAGACTAACTTGAATCAAACTTGATGATTAACCGTGGTGATCGTGTACTTATTACCAGCAGAATGAATAGGTACCTAACTTAACCGTGCGTTTTCTTCAGGTAATATCGTCAAGCGGCGGTAACATAATCGCCGTCACCAACCCGGCGCTGTTGATGTCCACCACGGCGACGCCATTAAAAATCGAACCACTGTCACCGGCGCATCATGACGATGACTAAATAATAAATAATTTATATAATATATATATAGGTAGGTACCTACATATACGCAAATAGGGAGAAGGTCATTAAAAGCCTAAGCTCCCTAACATTTTCAGAATAGTTCACCCGAAAATATTCTATATGAGAATTAATGAAAAAATATAAAAATATATTGAATAAATAAATTGATAATGTCTATATTTAAAAAATACCTATATATATTTTAAATACGTAACATTTTAAAAGATGATCATTTTAATCGGGTAATTTTTGATAAATGTAATTGTTATAAACATTTTTCGTGTTGTTATTATTGTGTACAATACATTGTAAGTTCATTTATTCTTCTCTTAAATACCTACCTACCTACTTTTTACACCAATAATTCATTATCTCGCCGTATAATATATATATATATATATATATATACCTACACAAAGGAAAATTATTGTTTTTTATTTTGAAAAATACGAAATCATATTAAATAAAATTTACTTAAAAATAAGTTTCCTCAGTTTATAATATAATAGTAGATCGTACAATAAATTAGAAATCATCTTAATTAACTACTGTTAAGTTGTGTGTTTTAAATTTTGACCATCAGAAGAATAAATGTTTCACAGAGGTAATAGGTATGTTCCAAAAGAAATTTTAATTTAATTTTATTAACATTAATTGTATTATTAAAATAAAATAAAATTAATTAATTTTTGTTTTTAAATATTTTATACATAGGTAGTTAATTTTTTTATAAAAATAATATGTGTTAATAATCTATAAGTAGTCATATTGCTTATTTTTAATATTGTGGAAAAATTGGTACCTATACAGACATTTTTTAGATAAAACTAACTGTATAAAAATTAATTTCCCCACCCTCCCTCCCAAAAAAACCATAAATATTTGCGCCTATGTATGCAGGTACCTAGCCCACGGTTTACGTTATTACATCATATTGTTTTCTGTTTGTCGTAACGTTTCTTTGTTTTTTTTTAAATTAAATATTATAATTTATAAATATATTCATAGAATGAAAAATGTTCCTAATAATGTTAAAAATATTGTTCGATAAAATAATGTTTAAATTCAAGAAATTATATTGCGTGTTTTATTTATTATTTATTTTCAATTAATTTTTTTTTATTATTTATTAACTTTTTAAATTGTGCATTATCTTCTTATATCTAATTAAGCCGAATATAGCCAGTTTGTTGTCGTTGTTGTTATTATTGTTACTTTAAATAAATTAATCGTACACGCCAAATATTCCTTTTTTTAATTGCAATTACACATTTATATAATTTAAATATATATTACATATTAATATAAACAATTTTTTTTTTTATGTTCATTGGTGCTATTATGAATTAGTATTAATTCTGTTTAATTTATGCTACCATTTGTATCGCACGTGTTCAATAATGGTACAATATATTATATTCCAATACAATGTTAAGTATGTTGTAATAATTATTAAAGTACCTCAAATAGCAATAGTTTTTGTTTTTTCATTGTTTCCCATAGTTATTTTATCATTTTATATAAATCAAACCATACTACCATTGTAAACAAAACAACTTAATAATAAGTAAGTCTTTACGAATTATTGATATTATTACAACATAATTATATACTAATTGTCTATTGTACAAGATTATTATAACTATGTTAATCATACACAATTCACGTGTGTACGAATATTATTCAAAATGTATGTATACTTAACCATTGAAGTCAAAACAAAAACCATTGATGTATTCTTTCATTTAATACTTATAAATAAACATTTACACTGGCAATAAAAAAATTGTTTTTTTTTTAACTATCTTGAATAACAATTATGACTTCACAAAAAAATATATTTATTAATGAATATTAAAGTTTTCCAAGTAGTATAGATGAAAACAAAACTAAAATAATAAAAAATAATAGTTACAAGCAGCTACTTTAATAAGAAAAAAACAATATCAACGAATAAAAAGTACCTAACAATAATATCACAAGTATTGTGTGCACATTATTTTAATTGCTTAAGTTATAAGTTTAATTCAGATATATGCATTACAACTTTAAGTAAATGTGAAAAGTCACCAGTATCGTTGCTTTTTCTCAATAGTTCACCATAAATAGTTTTCAATTGGTTTGTTTTATTGACCAACCTGTTGAAAATACAAATAATTTAGAATTCACATGTTTCAGTTTTACACAAAAAGTTGTATACATTATTATCATAAGAAATAACAAAGTTAACTCACTTGGATGTTTTAGCCATGGCCAGCTTGATCATACATTTCAAAATATGTTGCAATCTTTCTTCTAATAGCGTTAACAACTTTTGTTTTTTCTTTTCGCTATCTAGATCGTCACTAGTTTTATCAGTTTTTCCTAGACCATCATTATCTACTGAATATATTTTACCACACTCCTCAGCATTGCTATCCGATAACATTTTTAATACAGACACACATTTCCCCAATATTTGTGTAATAGACATGATAAACTTAACCTTGGACTGTGAATTTGTTGCACCTAGTGATAATAAATAATAATAATTTAAATTACTTAAAATTTCCTACAAATCAAACACAGCACATACTATCAATTTGAAGCTCATCTAACGCGATTGTTTTTATCAATATTTCAAGGCATTCTAATGGACGTTCCATTTTAAAAAACATTTCAAAAGCACGATTATAATGTGCCGTACACTGATGAAGAGTAGTTTTAAACTTTGGAATATCTACTTCCAAACACCTGACAAATAACATGCCCTTGTTAAAATTGTGTACATAATACCATTGATTATATACTCCGGACCACGAGAGAAAGACCGGGTTAGCGCATCGGTAGTGACGGTCGAGAGTTCAGCAAGGCTCGTTTTCTTACACCACTGCTACTCGACGGCGTGTATACAGCACGCACATACATGATACATTTGTTATAATGTACAAAAATGTAAATACACTACTATTAATCTGTGTACACAACTGCTGGCGGCAGCACTCGGCGTTCTACACCGACGGTTCACAATCAGTTATAGCGCGGTATGAGACGGTGTCAACCGATGCGCAGTGACGAACGAATTTCTCCGGTCGTTCTCTCCTGAGCCGGAGTATATATACGGGATTGCTTACTGGAAAATAAATAAGTACTTAGAGCCAAACCTTTATGCACTCCTAACTCTTACTCTAACAATAAAATCCTCAGTTTCCTCATACAAACTCCTTACTTTTGTACTTGACCCCCCTCACACATGTCCTCAATTAAATTCACGTAAGCTTTTAGTAACCCTTTCTTCATCAATGCTGAAATATCTCTCTAGGAACCCTATCATACATCTTCTCTAGATCAATAAATTCCATACACAACTTTCTCTTCTTTTCTCTCTACTTCTTTACTAACTGTCTTCTACAAAATATTGACTCCATTGTTGACCTCCCAGGTATAAACCAAACTGATTTCTCCTAACAAATGTTTTACTTTTTACTCTATAATCTATTATCTTTTTCTAAATCTTCATACTGTGACTCATAAGTTTTATCTCTTTATAATTCCCACATTCCTATATATCTCCTTTACCCTTAAATATTGGTAACACACATTCTTCCGCCATGAATCAGGAATTTTCTCTTCAACTAGTATTTTATTAGTCACCCTATATCTAAACTCTACACAAATATCTTTTTAAATACTTTCCATACTTCTACTGGTACACCATCCGGTTCTATCGCTTTCTTAATTTTTATTTTTCTAACAGCACTTCATACTTCTTCCTCTCTTATTTAATAAATCGACCATACCCAAATTCCACACCACTTAATCTACTATCTCTCTCAAAAATTCCTCATTTAATAATTCTTTAAAAATAGTATTTCCATTATTCTGTTCATCACCTCCCTGTCTTTTGTTAACACCCTCTTCCGTTAGTCAGTTCGTACACTTATTTTCCCCCTTCTTTTGTTCCCAATCCTCATACAACTCATCATATTTCCACAATTTAGCTTTACTCACTCCACTTTTTGCTGCTTTACACAAACTTTTAAACTCTACTCACAATATAATATATACACACAATGTCAAATATTTACCTTAAACGATGGTGATACAGAGAGGCCAACCTGTCATGAATATAAGCAGCTCGAAATTCATATAACAATCTTCTTGATGAATCATTTTCCAAATCACAATATTTTAGAGCTTTCAAAAGTAAACTAATAACTTCTTTCTCAGCTTCAGCTCTGTCCTAAATACAATAAAATATTGATTAGTCATTACAAAACGTATTTTTAATGGATCTAACTACTATTAAACTATTAACTGTGTACTTACAGAGTATACAGACGGATCATCTTGAGATTGTATGGCTAAGTTGTAAATAGTCGTAGATAAGTCCCAACAAATCATGTCCCAGAGTTGTGGATTAAAACGACGGTTACCCAATACTGCCAAACCTTTCATATAGCTTTCTATGGCCTGAGATTTTAGATAATATGTTTTAACCTATTTGTCTATGTACCTATACTATAATATTTAATTTAAATATAAAACTAACCTTATTAGTAAAATCCTCGTCTTTTATAAATTCTCCATAAGAAACCATATATTGAGATGAATAATATGAAACATGTCTGTACAATCGGCCCATGTTCGAATACAACAAAGAAAGATTAATCAGATCACCAGAACTTTCAAATTTATAAATACCCATTGATAAATAATATTTGGATTGTCTTAACAGCCACTGTAATCTCAAAGGAGTTAATTCAATTTTTTCCCGTAAAGCATCTATGAAAATAATATAAAGCAATTATTGAAATATCAAACCCAGAATAAAAATCAAAACATACAAATATTTAAAAAGGCAACAACTAGGGGATGAAAAGGACTTTTCTTGTCGGGTAGAATACTGATAGTTAATATGTTAAATTTCAAAGCAATAATAAATCATTACTAAACCATTTTCAGTGGAGCTCGATGTATCATATGCCTAATAATAATAATACTATAGTATATAACCAATAATGTGAAAACATTTTTTTTTAATTTTGACATATATATTACACATCATATATATAGTATTATTTTAGTAATATATAGTAATCATAGCAACTTTATTTGTTATTTATGTTTATAAAAACTATTGGAAAAATTAAAAAAAGTTTATCGGATTTAAAAAATAAAAACGTGTAAATTCTCATTATATAAATATGTTTTTAAAAATTGTATAATTAGAATTATAGATTTGAAAATCATAAGTAGATATAGTTTTAACAAATAAGGAAAAATCCTTAAATTATGAAAAAATATAGAATCGAGAGCACAAATAACTTTCTGAAAAATTTCTCAAAAAAGTATTTATACTTAACTAACCTAAAATATAACCAGATTTTTGATAAAAAATCACCCTGTATATATCATTATATAGATTTATTTAACTTAAGTTTAAACTTCACATTAGTAGGATATCCACTTAAAGGATGCTATAAACACCTGCTTTTTAAGTGGTTCTATATAGGCAATTTTTTTAAAGTTTTATAGAAAATGAAAATCCAATAATTTAATAATATTTAATATTTTAAAAGTAATTAAAAAATAGTTGTGTATCAGTATCATTTTTTATTCTTATGTTATCACAATATGTGTTAAAAAATCACATTCATGCTCTATAACTAAAACTTTCTCTCTTTACAATCACAGAGTCAAAATTTATACAAAACATGAATAATGAGAATATTTACTGTACTCGAGTGTCTCGAGTGTGGAGTTTTTTTCAATATGTTTATTTAAAAGCCTAAAATCTGTGTTTGAAAATCTTGAAATTTTAAAATTAAAAAAAGTATTAACTGAAAAACTCTATGCTACAACATAGTAAATATTATCATCTTTCATATTTTGCATATATTTTGACTCTGCTATTAATAAGAGAGAATTTGTAGTTATAGAGCACGAACGTTTTTTAATACCTTTAAAATTTGTGTGTAGCATCCTCTTAAAGTCTGTAATATTTAAGGGGCATGAGTACGGGGGGCTATTTTGAGTAAAATATATCATACATAATATAACACGTATTACATCAAAATGTGCAAACATTTTATACAATAACAGGAAAAGTCCTAACATCTTCAATTTTTAATATATATATATATATATTTTTATTGTAACACTAACAAATTTTTATAAGACTCTACGATCTTCAAATTTAGTTATGACTACTCAATCTTATTGTAAAATTACTTTGAAAATAAATTATTTTTTTATTGTATTCAACTGTTTTACAAATAAATAATTACCTAATAATAATAAATGAAAAATAAAAATTGTAGCGCCCTATAAAATTTTGTCATTTTTATAAAGAAAAAAACAAATTTCAAAAATATTAAAAATTGAAGACATTAGAACTTTTCCTGCAAAACTGTTTTTATGGTATTGTTTTATATTGTAATGGCATACCCATGCCTTTTAATATCTTTATTTTTATTTGTAGCTCGCTGCTATACTTGTATATCATCTATCCAACCTCACTCCATTATACAAGTCCCCCATAATTTATTATTTTTATACTATATTTATTACATAGTGTCATCCAAAAGCACAATAATTATCTTTTTACATACAATTCCGTCAGCTAGTGATCGTGTAATTTCTGAATGACTTGACCAATTGAAGTCATATTCTTACAATATATTTATATTATCTAGACGATGGTTCCTAGCTATGCTAAGACCCGCTTTGTAGCACCATCGCAGAATAAGTGAATAGGAATAAATGAATTTCACTTACTCCGTGGAGCTATGATCAAGTTATTCACAAATTTATATTTATGAACAAAAATGGTTTTGGTATTTATTATCGTCGGATAGATGGCTCAATTTTTTCTCATACATTGAATTTTGATATAATATAATATAATTTCTGTGTTATTTATAGTTAAAAAAAAGAAATTTAAAACCAAGTGATGTTATAATCAACAACCATTTAAAACTTATAATTTTCAGATAATTCAAGTATCCATTTGTGAAATTTAAAACATTTCAAAATTTGTAAAGTGTAAAACAATCAACCAAATATTAAACAATGTGTAAGTTCGTATTTTCATATTATATTTTATTTTATTTTTTATATTGTATTAATTATAGGAACATGCTAAGAGAAAGAACACAATAAAATATTGACCAAAATCGAAATATACAGTTCAGACAAAAAAGTAGAACAGCAGAACAATGATTGCAAGACAATGAAAATACTAAAAATCAGATGGCACAGTTACGTACACAAAAAAGTCAGGAGCAACGCAACCAAAATCCACAAGCAGATAAATTAATACATGGACAATCGCGTCAACATGTCACTGATGCAAACAAACAACTAAATTGAAATACAACATACATTAACGCGATCATCGTTCAATCGTTTTGCATTTGAATATGATCCAGAAATAGAATATTTATCACATTCCAAAATTGTTATTGGCGAAATTAATAAAGAATGCCAATAATACCACGCATTCAAATTTAAAAATGAATCAGAACCTTATTTTGCAAATTGTTGACACATTACCGCACACCTACCGGAAAGAGCAGGACAACATCTGCCGGGTCAGCTAGTAATTTAATATAATAATTATACATAGCATAGAGCACTAATATTATTATACCTGTATTATATTTTTATATAGATACAAGATAGAATACGGAATCATTACTAAAGATTAATTTAAAAATGTTAAACATGATTATATGGAAACATTAGGAGCTGGGCTATAGTCATAAAAAAAGCAGAGTATATGGTGCATGGTATACACCATATGCTGCACACATTACATTTATATCAAACTTATAGGCCAGCGGTGGTGAACCTATAGCACACGTCAAATTATATAAAAATATCAGAGGATATACGGTGTATACAGTGTATACCGCTGTATACCCGCCACTACAGCATTGATAAGGAGATAGTTCAGATTGGAAGGAACAAGCAGCAAATAAATAACTGGAGGATTATACCTTGAAAAAATATATATATAATAACTCACTTGAAATTTCATCTATGTACCCAGAAGTCATTTCATTGTAAACATTACCAATTCTTCTATTCAGATTATTTTTATTTTTATCGTTTACTTCCAATTCTAAAGAACGTCCATAACAATTTGCTGCTGCGCTCAGCATATCTTCTTTCGAATCAAAATGACTTGGTATTAAATTGAAATCTATAATAATAGAAAATAAATATACTTCTGTAACAGAGGCATAACTAGTGGGGCCAAGAGGGTTATAGCCCATCTCATTGCTTATGTTTTTTTTGGCCCTTTGTAATGTTTGCAAATAGTATACAAGTTGAAAAGTTACCTTCTTGGGTGCAATCTACACATTCACTTTGCAACGCTTCTCTTATTTCTAAATCATATGTTTCGTCAGTTTTTAGTTCATTTGTATACTGTTGAGCTTTATTCCAATTTTGGGCTATCAATAAACAGCAATCCCCACAACGTCCTAATAGAAACGCAAATAAATCACTATTGTTGGCATTAATAATACACAGTCGACATTGAAATACAGATCGAAAATGTTTTAATGCTCTTCCATACCTAATGGGAAAAAATAAAAATATATGTTTAAAATTTTATAATTTTAAATCAATTTTATATATCTTACTTTGCACATAGAAACTCATGTTCTGCTAATGCAGCATATGATAAACACGCTTTTTCATAAAGTAATACCTTTAGGTGATGTTTCCACGAAACACTGTCTTCAGCATCAGGTGGATTATGCCATGTTGGCATAGTTTCAGCAATAGATTTACACAGCAATGTACTAGGACTAAAACGGTAAAACAAAACATTTAAATTAATTTTTTTCAATACTATCCGATTGTTTTAAATAACCTTTGAATTGACACTTACACATCATTAGTGTCATTTTCAACAACTAAATTCCCTTTACTACGTTTGCGATTTTTGTTTTTAATACTTTTGTTAACAACTTTGTCATCATTTTTAAGCTTTCTTTCTGTATCAGAAACAAGATATGGCATGGGTATAGGCTCAGATGATGCTGCCATTTTGGGTTCATTTACCATCTCCTATATTCAAAATATAAGTGTTAATAAAATGTAAAAATATTAACGTTTGTAACAAACCATATTTTCTTCATCTGTTAAGTGTGGATTAAGATTTTTGAAATATTGTAAACAACTCAAACCACATCCGACATGATACAACGCTTTTTGACAACGTTCTTCTAATGTCTTCACTACAGGTTCTGATGAATACTTGGGTTCTAAATAAATAATATAATTATTATTTGATACCTATCATTGAAGATATAAAAGATAATTAACTATTAACTTTTTGATTTTTTTTCTTTCTTGTGTGATAAACATAACTCATGTACGTCAACAGAATATGTAGGCGTAGGTTTTTCATCATCAGAACAAGATGATGAATCATCATCACAATTAACATGTGATGTGAGAGAGTCTTCGCCCATATTAGTTAAGTCTTCCAGTTTAGGGGATGTAGGATTAGTATTAACTGGAATGTAGAGATCGGATAACATATAGTTTACAGATGTAACAATCTATAAATGTAAATGAAAAATTCATAATAAAAACTGTTACAAACACTACGTTAAATTTAATAATTACTTGAGGATACTTTGTTTTGTTCAATAATTTTAAACAATTGTTTAGCAACATTTGTACAGTAACTGGACTAGGTGGTGCTCCATTAACTGGATTATGTTTTAAATTACGAGCCACGCGATATAATAGCATAGCCACTGGAACTGTAAATGGATTTTGGCCTTCACAACGTCCTTCAACTAATGATTCAGAACACAAAGACGTCAAATCATACAGTTTTACAAAATCATCATTTTTTCCTGCAATTTATCATATAAAACGTTGTTAATAAATTCATAATAAATATTTATAATTGATTTATACCTTTAAACAACCAGTATGTATGCCCAGCTTTAGTAGCATTTGACTTTAAAAATGACAATATATTTTGTGCAACATCTCTAATAACTTTAGGTGAAAATTTTGAGTCATTCAGATGTGGCAAGTCTTCAGTCTTCACTATCTCATACTTTTGGACAAAGCCATTTAAATGATAACACATTACAACTTCAGGAACATTGCACATTAAATTATCTAACCAGTAATCAATCCCAGTTAACACACTAATAGGTTTTGACATATCTCTAAATTCAGAAATGCAATTTTAGTAGTGTTTTAGATTAAAAACAAAAAAATTTTAGACTACAGTTTAAAAAATAAATATTTTACCTCAATCTCAAACTTAGGCAAGGATAAGTGCCACCTCCGAAAATTGGTAAGTCTGTACCAAGTAACATTCGCAAGTCTTCAAAATTCCATAAAACATTTTGGTTGAACAAACGATGAGTTTTAGGATCATCAGGAAATTCTTCTTCTGGTTTTGGTTCCGGTAAAGGAGGAGCAGACTGTATACAATATTTAAAATAAATATAATACAATAGGTTTGATTAAAGTATAACCAATAATTAATAATTGTATTACTGACATAATAGGGTAAAACTTACTAAAGAAGGTGGACTAGGTAAAATTGTATTTGGCAATTGATTGACAGCATTAGAATTTGATGAATCAGCAATACTATAGTGCATAAACTTTGAGTTCAAACTTCTTTGCTGAATTACATCAAAAGTATTTACTTTGTGAGTAACACATTTCTCCTATATGTACAAAAGTAAAAAAACCAGACATTTAAACTAATCTATCGATTAAAATATATATATATTCAAGTATGGGAATCTATAGAAAATCTTACTTTTCTATCAAATGACTCTAAAATGTGGCTGTAAAAAAACTTTCTCAGCCATTCCCAGTCATCCTCTGTTTGTACCATCAAATATTTATGAACATCAAATTCATCTAGAAGCAATGTATTTTCAATTCTATGCACCATCATACTCACCTATAAAACAATTTTAATCAATAAATTGTAATAAAAATACTTTTAATTTATTTATATCATAATAACACAATTATTCTACATATTGACAAACATAATTTTATTTTAATTATGTGGAAATAATTACAGATTTGTTACTGTATGGTATTTTTAACAGGCACTTAATATTCTCAGCATCTGATACAATGTCAACTTCACCAATACAATCAGGAAACATATGAGCCATTTGAAAACTAAAAAAAAAAAAAAAATGTAAAACTAATAAGTCAATAGGTATTTAATTTATAATAGTTCCTCAAAAACTATATTCCAATAAACTAGAATATAAAAAAATTAAATTAGTATACTGAACATTGGTAGAATCAATTATAAATTATAGGTAAGGGCCTACAGCACAACTATAGATCTATAGATCCGCTGAAAAAAAATACAAAATAGAATATTAAAAATAATTTTTAAAAAGGACCCTATGTATCACGTACAACATCTATATAAGGAACTAAATGTACTAGATAACATTAAAAAACTATTCAATAAAACTTCTGTAATTTATGATATCAAAAATAATATGGCCTCTAGTATAGTACACAGTTATAATGCTAGCATTAAATAATAAACTAACCTCAATATGTACCACTTGTGCAAAGAAAATTAACATAATCAACTTTCTTGTAAACATATAGGTTCAAAAATATAAAATATGCAGTGTTGGGTAAATTACGATTAAAAAGTAATTCAATTACATTACACGTTATATTGAAAATATTCCGATTACATTCAGGCTAATTACATTTATTTGTATCAAGTTCTTTACTTAATTACTTCAAGAGTAACAAAGTTACAAATTAAGTTACTTTTTTTAAAAAAAATAAAATAATAGTAAATGTCACTTGTTTTTACTCTACTGTTATTACATGACATTATACTGTCACAATAAGCGGAAATGAAAACTTTTCACAGGCTTCTCATACACCCTAGTAACAAACGCACTTTGTATGTGTGTATGTTTTGTAGTAGAAATAAGGTAATAATAAACATCGACCACCTTGCTATGTATTTTTGAATCTACAATTTCAATAAGCATAAACAGTTAGTCACGCGGGAACTATAGATGAAATTACAAAAAAATAGTATTAGAAATTCTGTTGTTCGTATAAACAATTTTTATTTCATTTTTACTCTTTAATATTTAATATTTTGGTATACCTAATAAATTAATTTTAGATTTGTGTTTATTTTTTGATTTTGTTATTATTATTATTATTGTATTAATGTACAAACACATATACCTAACTAATTATATATAAATATATAATATATGTAATAATGTGAATTCATGCCCTCTCCACCACACAAACTTGTTCATTATTCTTCTTGAATAAATAAATAAAAAATTCTTTAAAATTCTCTTACCTAGAGAAACCATCTGAATGGGAAAACATATGTCGTAAGCCATATGATTCTGCTGCACTGCTCAACCAATTTGATGGTGGTAAATTTAAATCAGTGTTACACTGAAGATGAGCAAAATTAGCCGGTCGAAGAACAGAAGAATACTTGACGACAGCTTGTGACTTAATTATATCACATTCAGTTTTTGATATTTTAAGACAATCCATTTTATTGTTTATTTTATCCTAAAATAAAACATATGAATCAAAGCAAAAATCAAAAATAAAATAAACTATAGTAGGTATTAGGTACCTACAAACATTTGTCATCTAGTAATTTTATACCACATACATACAGGTTTTTTTTCAAGTGGGTTTCAATTACACATACACCCAGCTCAGAATAATATTTATCAAATGCAATGATTTATTGATTTTAAATCTAAACATTTATAAAATAATAGTAATTCATTATCCCATCCAAGGACCAAAGGCACAACGAATCAACTTCTTCACCTTATATCCTACCCTTGCCAAGTGCTATCCTAGCAATTATTTTTTAATACTCTTTAAAGGTCAAAGGTCATACTATTTTATTTTAAACTTTTTCCTTAATTTTTTACTATCTCTTCTTTCCTTAAAATATAGCCATCTACTAACATACCTATATATAAATATACCTAAATAAAAATATATAGGTAGGTACCTATACACTTTTTTTAAATAAAAATTAATTTTTATTGAATTGAACTGTTGGAAGATGAACAATGGATATTTTCTGAACCTAGACATTAGACCCGGGGTCTTCAACCCGTGGCCCGCCTTGTCATAACGTACGGCCCGCGATCACATTTGAAATTTAGCAATTATCTTTCTATTTCGATAAAATTATAACGGCCGAGCCATCACTATCGAAAATATGTGATAAGATAAATTAAATTACCTACCTAGATATAAATGTTGGCTGTTGCCTGTTAGTTTGTAATCAATCGTAAAACGAGCATAATACTCTTTATGTGTAAAAGAAAGGCACAACAAAAAGTTGTAATATTTTTAATGCATTAAAATCGACACTTAGCTGTTTTGACATTAAAGTAAATATGCTTTCTGGATGTATAATAGATGGAACCCCATCAATAGTTAGAAAAAATGAAGGTCTGTAACTCTAATTAAAAAAGAAATGAGTGCATGTGGTGCTTTACAACTGATGCAATATCACTGCATTATCTACCATGAACATTTATGTCCAAAATTTGTTGGTTTTCAAACTATTATAAAAGATGTTGTAAAAATAGTACATTTTATTAGATCAAGAGCATTGAATCATAAAAAATTTAAAATCTTTCTAGAAGAAATAGATGCTGAACAAGATGATGTAATTTATTTTACAGATGTTCGTTGGTTCAGAAGAGAAAAAGTCTTGAAAAGGGTTTTTTGATTTAAAAATCGACATTTTTGAATTTGCTGCAAGCAAAGGAAAAAAATTTGAACAACTTAATAATTCTGAATGGAAAAATGATTTTGCCTATCCCGCGGATATTACATTGCACTTGAATGAGTTGAATTTATGCTTGCAACGTCAAAACCAATTCATAATTTATTCGACCATATAAAATCTTTCGAAAATAAACTTCTGTTGTGAGAAATCTAGCTAAAAAAAAATAACATAACTCACTTCCCATGCTTGTCAAAACACAATGTTACTTTAATGGAAAAATACGCAGAAGCAATTTCTGATATAAAACTAACTCCAGTTTGATTCGAGATTCTTAGATTTCAAAGCAAATAAAAAGTTTTTCCGATTGTTTTCAATTCCATTTTCATTATCAGTTGAAGATGTCCAAGAAAATGTGCAAAATGGAGATCATTGATTTACAGAATAATAAAATATTAAAAGAAAAGTACAGTAACATTGAACTTTCAATTTTTTATTCATAATATTCGAAATAACGCATTAAGAATGATGTCTCTTTTTGGCAGTAAAATCTTTTACACTTGTAAGCATATTTTTTCACAAATGAAAATTGTCAAATCGAAAACTAGAGCTCAGTTAACTGACATTCACTTAGAAAACTCACTCAGGATTACACCGTCTCAGGTCCAACCAAATATAAGAAAATTAGTTAGTGAACAATGCAAAAAAAAAAAATAAATAATAATTTGTAATTAATTAAAAAAAAAATATTTATCTACCTATATATATTTTAATAATAATAATAGTTTGTAATTTAAAATTTAATCATAAAAATTGTAATAATAAAACTGAATTTTTGTAGAAAATACATGTTTTTACTACGAACGTGGCACGCAAGATTTTTAGGAAATAATGTGACCCGTCGCATAAAAAGGTTGAAAACCCCTGCATTAGACCCTGTGCAACTTAATACACTTAATAAGGTGCAAATTCCAAATTTTTTTTTAATTTGAAAAATTTTTGTTTTTTAATCACAAATTTTAGATGTAAAGTACCTATATAAAGTAATATATTAAAGTGCCTATATAGTAATATATAAGTATCAAACAAAAACTATGCTCGGTCTTTGTTTAAGTTCTCATCGCTTACTTAGTGTAATTATTTTTTTTTATGACAATTTTTGATCAAACTGGGATCAGAAAGCCACAAGTAGTTTTCGAACAAATGTTTTTAATTTTTTTTTTTTTTTTTGTTCAATTTTACCACAATATTATAACACGATATAACAATTTTATAATTTATTTATAAAAACTAGGTATTTCCTCAAAACCATATTTACATGTTCACTCACCATAGCGCTGGTTCGTCTTACTGTATAACAACAATGTGTTAATTAATATAATCCTAAATAATATAAAATTTTACAAACGAAACATTTCAAACGATAATCAAAAATTAAGTCCAAATCGTTTTTCATAGTAAATTATTACGTAATAAACTATAACTGTGAAGTATATACTATAGTCTTGCATCTATATAATTAAAATACACATTATCCGAGTCAAACGTACAAAGTAAATAATAACTCAAAAGTACATAATACGTGAACAAGTCCGTGAATCATGAGAACTCAATTAATAAGTACATGTAAACAAAATATTGTTACAAGCATTATGATAACAAAAAATGTTAAATAACTGACTGATAACGGCGTGTGTCCGCTGCCCGCCAATTGCTACAAATTATTATTATAGCAGAATACCTATTCTGTGATTATAGTATGAATGTCTGATATAATAAATTACCATTAAATTATAAATTACTACTATAATAATTATAATATAATATAATATAATGTAATTTATAATCAATGATGTTAGACATTAGTTATATTCTGTGACATTATATTATAGAATTTATTACAGAATGATCATATTGTGGTCAGGTATATTTCAATCATAAATTTACAGAAGGAAAAACTTCATTAATTATATTTTAGGTTGGGTTTTATACTTTTATAAATTAATTTACCGGATTTACACGCGGTACAATAATTAAAACAAATCATAACAATTACCATGAAAATGTATTATATAAATTGTTACAATATAACACCCATGACCAGATTTAGGGAACCCTCACCATTTTAAGATTTTTGCTTATTTTCTTGTTTTTGAAATACTTTTTTTTTTTTATGGGGCCCCGACAAAAACTCTAGCCCCAGAGCCACCAAACTATAAATTAAGACCTGATGACATCATAAACTAATAATAATATAAAAGTTATAAGTCTATCCTTGAAACGATATATAAATTTGTTGTGGAATATTCAAGGAATAATTTTAATTGACATCAAAAATATTGAAATAAAAACCTGTTATTGTTGAATATACAATTGCGGGTACTTTGAAATATGCCTAAACACAAACATGTTGCCTGTATAATCCAAGAATTCAATTCATTAAAAAAATTATTAGGTACCTATTATAATTTTTAAAAATACAAATTTCATAACGCTTATTGGTAATTATAATTAAACAAAATAAAAAATTAATGTAGGTATCATCTTCAGTCTTATATTTGTTAGATAAAACAAAATAATAGTACAACTAAGTAGATAAATTATTTTTTTCTTACTGTTCAGTTAACAAGCATACATCGTTTTGAGTCAAATTCATAAATATTTTTTTTTAAATAAATCTGGTTCTAAGATCAAAAAAATGAAAAAATATTATTAACTATTGTAATTTGAAATTTTTTTTCAAAACATATGCTCTACTAAGTCCAGCTCCCAATTATTTTAGCTGATGATCCACCATGATTGAAGTGAAACTCATGACACATGAAATCAAAAACTATAATCTAAGACTAATAAACCTAATTATAATCATTATTCTCATTATACACTGCCCTATCAAACATGATATAATGTAATACAAATCGTTCTAAAAAAATTTTAATGCATAATGTACATATTTTATTATAACAAATTTGTAAACAAGATAAAAAAAAATACACAGGTAGGTAGGTAGGTACACATAATTTTTAAATTAAATTTAACTATATGACACAATAAATGTAAACTGTAAAAACAAATTGCTGTAAAATATAGGTACTATTAAGTATTTGTAGCAGTATAATAAGAAAATTTTTAAGCCTCAAGAAAAAACCAAATTTTTTTTTTTTATAAAAACTCATTTGTAAAATAATGTTACAATCACTAATAAATTACTTATGTACATTTTACACAATTTGCACATTCAGACTTATTAAATAGTTTTGTATTTGTGCACGTCGTTCTTCAGTAAGTCCTTGACTCATTAATATAGGAATACGTCCAGGTATTTGACTCATTAGCTTGGTTAATGATTGAGCTAGGAACGATTTTGATTCCATTCCTAAATATACAATACATTAATAACACTATTTAGTTAACACATTATTTCTTTTTTTACTTGCCTTGTAAAGGATCATATTCGGTTTCACTAGCAAAAGCAAGTTGTGAGTAACCAGCTTCATATGAATTATCATTATCATCCTGAAGTAATTTGTCCTCAGAATAAACCGTTTCATCTTCTGGAAGTTCAAACAGGCAAACAACAGATTGAAGGAGGAGAGACCTGTAATATGATTTTTAACATATTTTAACATGTTTCCTTAAGTAGTATTATAAATAAAATCACTATAATCTAGTTTTTGATATAAAAACAAATGAAAATTAATTATATTTCAATTTCAATTCATAAAAAGTGATGTAAATTTCATTTAATATAAAATATTTCAAATAGAAAATAGATTATAAGGGGGACAACTTTAGAAAAACTAAATATAAAATTTATAAATATATTTTTCATTTGTCTGATATAATAAAAATAATAATTAAATTAAAATTAATTTAATAGTAATAGGACTGCATTTACACTATGGCTTGGGCAAGTGTTAAAGAGGAAAGGAAGACAGAAAAATATGTAGGGAAATGTGATAGCGAATGATATGAGAAAAATGAGGGGTAAGTGAAGACGCGAGAGTAAGAGTTAAGTGGAAGTGTAGAACTAGGGTGGCCGACCCCAAATAGTTTGGAGAGAAGACAACAGAAAAGATCATTAGGTTGACTCCCTTCATCAAGAAGCAATGAAAATAACATTTCCACTAAATCACATACTATAAAAATTAATTATTTATAGCAAATTCACACACTTTAATACATTTTTATTTTAATATTGCTGAAATGTATTATTTTATAAAATGACTCATTAAAAGATTATTATTTAACTTGAAAATTATAAAAAATGTTGAATATTGTATACTATATCATG
Source organism: Pemphigus obesinymphae (assembly GCA_025469235.1). Classification (NCBI taxonomy): domain Eukaryota; kingdom Metazoa; phylum Arthropoda; class Insecta; order Hemiptera; family Aphididae; genus Pemphigus; species Pemphigus obesinymphae. The sequence goes on from JAIPRL010001705.1 coordinate 59,345, forward strand.
AATATGTATAGTATTTTTATCTTTCTTAAGAGGATGCTGTACACCAATTTTAACGGTATTAAAATACGATCACGCTTCATAACTACAACTTTTCTCTTAGCAATTGCAGAGTCAAAATTAATACAAAATATGAAAGATGAGAATATTTACTATGCCGTAGTGTGGAGTTTTTTTTTTAGTTAAAATTTCACAATTTTCAATCACAGATCTTAGGCTTTCAAAAAAAACATACTGGAGAAAACTCCACGCTACGGCGTTGTAAATATTCTGATCTTTCACATTTTGTATAAATTTTGACTCTGCGATTATACAAAGAAAAGTTAAAGTTATAAAGAGTGAATGTAATTTTTAACAAATATTGTGATAACACAATAAAAATGATACTGACATAACTATTTTTAAATTACTTATAAAATATAATTAGGTAAATATTTTTAAAATGTTGGATTTTATTTTTCTTAAAATTTTATAAAAAAAGCCTATACAAAACACCTTAAAAATCAGTTGTATAGTGATTAATCTTGTATGCTAGAGGCCATCTATAGTACTATGATTTAACTACACAGTTTAAAAGTTAAATGCGAGCAAATACTTGCTTTGCTCCCATTAAAAAGACAAATACCAAATACCTATTACTTTAATCAAATTCTGAATCAATGAAAATGAAAAAAATTATAATTAATATTAAAATCATACCAAAATTGTGCATATGGTCCATCGATTAATTTAGGAGTGTCTGTAAGTATCTTTATGATACCAACTGCTGTAATTTTTTTGTTAACATTTCCAGTTACTTTTTGAACATCAGGCAATATGATTTTTTCCAATAACATACCAAACATTCTAAAATATATATAATATATTTTTAGGAGTAATATTGATTGTTTTAAAATGCAAATTATTGTATTTTAATAAAAAAATAATAAAATATTAAGTACAAACCCATTTTGAACTGAATCTATAAGATCTACCATATAAGTTGCTCCATATTTGATAACACAAAAGAACATAAACACAATTAGTTCACGGATAAATTTAGTTGTTTTCGATGAAGATAAACGTTGAAACAAAAGAACAAAAATATTTTTCATTTGTGATAATAATATTTCCCTGAAAAATGATCATTTTAATTTACAATTTAATTAAATACATAAATATTGAACATCAATATTTACTAACGTGGGACAATGCTCCATCATTGTCTTTAATAATCTAAATCCCTCTTGGTCTTGTGATTTAGATGCAATAAGTTTTTGAAATACGCCTAAAAGTCCATTCTGAAAAAGACAATAAATCAATAATTTTCTAATACCCAATAATATTATTTTTAATACTCACAATATTCATAGATTTTTCAAAATTTTCTGGAGCAGTTTTACGCACATAGGATCTTAAAAGTCTGACTAATGGGTGTATATTACTAGTTTTCTCCCACAGTGCAGGTGTCAATAAGAATGGGTACAATATTGTATATGTTTCACCCACATTTCCAGGACTATGAAATTCGAGAAGTTGAGCCAATAGTTGGAATGTATAGGGCATAAATTCTATAAAAATAAAAATAACATATTACAATATAATATAAAAGAAAAACGTTTTCCATTTATACCCAAAATATCTTGTTGCAATATGATTTGAAATATAGGAAATAATACTCCTTCAAATGAACCAACTCCCTCAGGTGTTACAGTGCATACCAATCTTATTAAATAAAATAAACAAATTGTAAATAATGATGTACATATATATATATATATATAATATAATATTAATTTAAAAAAACATTTTGTTTCGATTGAAGACCTCCACATCATACAATTATTTTAAAGTCTATTATATAGGCGATTTATTACTTTTTTTTCATACATATTTTTTCTTGTGCAAGAACCTAGTAAACTAGTTTTTAATATAATATAAAATACGAAATTTTTTTAAAGATATGTTTTAATTAGAATTAGAATAACTTAAAAATAGTGGTATGGAGGCCCATTAAAACATGAATATTAAATTGTTACTTACTTTACACAAAATGAAATGGTTTCAAATAGAAAATGATTGAATTCTGGTTGACTTGGATTACGTGCGACAATAGTAAGTTTATCAGTTAGTATAGGTAAAAGTTCAGCCAGAAGAGGTATTATTTGTTGTTTCAATGTGAAAAATGTTCTCATTATAGCTAAATAATATTCCGATAAAGATAATTTAATACAAAACAAATATACTGAATAGAAGGAAATGAAAAATAAAAATTTTTATTTATACCCTTCATTGTATGACTATTTTCTTCAGAACCAGGTTTTGTTAAAATTCCAAAGAGCGATTTAATTAATTGTTCTGCAAATGGAGACAAAGTAGCTGCTGTGACCCTAAAAAATTTATAAAAAAAAAAATAGTTAGAAATAAAACTTTGTTATACATTCTAAAAAATAAATACAATTTATAATAAATAACATGATACTTATTAGTTATTACTGAAATATACTAACACTGGAGTTTTTGAGTCTGGTTGTTTCAAAAGTAAAATTTTATCAATTGCAGCTGCAGCATAAATTCTAACCACTACACTCTGAGCTTCTAAAAGTTTAGTAAGGGCTGGTAAAGTGCTAACAATAACTTGAGAAGGTAATACACTACGGAACGTAACTATGTATTTAATAGCATCAGCTTTCATAACAGGCATTCCATTAACTATAAACATAAAGTACAAATAAGTGTAATTGTGTAATATAACTTTATAAAACTGTATAAATGTTTTTTAAAGAACATTGTACTAACTATTTGGATTTGCTAACTCTGGTAACACATGCATGGTTGTAAATTCTTCTAGATTAACAAGTTCACTGATTTTAGTTGTACCATGACGTTGTGTACTTCCTCGTGATGCAAGCGTTGTTACCAAAAATAATGCAGCATCTTTACTACGCCAATTTTGTTCATTGGATGAATATTGTTCTAACATAGACTAAAAAATAATAATAAATTAGTTTTATGTAATGTTTACATATTTAATATTTCTACAAAAGCTTTAATTATAACATTAAATTTACCTTTACATATAAACCAAACGAAGACATAGTAACTTGTTCAAACTCTTTTGAAAGTGCTTTAACTAGATCACATGCTGCTCTTCTTCTAGTATCTACATCAGAACCCTCAATATCTCTTCGAATATATTCTTCTGGATTATCTTCAAACAATTCTTCATCAGATGCTATAATGAAAAAATAGATAAATTAATAAAATAATAAATCTTCAATGAATTTGATTTTTTTAAATCACCTTTGAATTGCATATTAGGAATTGCAACTTTTTCGCAAATAGCAGAAAAAACAGATGGATCATCAAATAGATCGCGATACTGAGGCTTAACAACAGTTGTCGACAAAAATTGTAACGCATTTATAACAAGCTGAAATAAATTATAAATTAATACCCATAATTTTTTAAATTTTAATTTTAATAAAATAAAATAATTTATTACTGTATCATATTTTGGTTCAGATCCAGTCTTGATCAATAACTTCCAAATAATTGTAACTAATGCTCGCATATAAGATGAAAACTCTTCTTCATATTTTTGAGCATACAATGATATATTTTCACATATTTGTGATTGAATTTGATGCAATACACCCGTTTCATCATCACTCTAAACAAACATAGTTATAAAATAAGAATAAAAATATAGTATTGAGAAAAATACCTCCGTTTCCAATTCTTTAATTTCTAATTCTAATAACTTTTGGAAATTGCTAATCCAAATTTGCATGTTGTCCTCAAAAAACTCAGGAAGATCCTGTTTAATAAAAAAAAAAATTATATATTTTTATTTGATATGTGCATAATATGTAGATATGAAATAGTAAGTACATTAAAAAATATTATTTACCTGATAGTTTAATGAATAAAATATTTTAGTTAGTATGAGTACTATGTTATAAAGTTTAGGATCCTTTGATACTTCACATAAATTCATGGTAAACTGAAAATGAATTTCAGTAATTTGTCAAAAATTATTTCTTCTTATTAATAATAATTTAAATATACATATTCTATGAATTGTTTTATGAAAACTTACAGCAAATAATTCAGTAAGTGGTTTTGCTAAGGTATCTAATACAAATTTTATTTCAGTCCACAGTTTTTGAGATTTAAGCTCATACCTATATTTTCTAAACAATGAATGAGCCGTCTCCAATGCTCCATTAATAGGTGTTAGATCACCTGTTGGTGCAGCTAAAATTTAAAAATATACTTAATGTATACCTATTAAAAATATCCAAACCATACTTTATTGTAAAATTTAAATACATACCAGCAAATGCTGCAAAATTTTCAATAATTGTTGGCAATAAATTAGGCCAATTATCTGGGAAATCGTGTTTACCTATTAGTGAAATACCATCACTTAACTGTTTTTGTACAGCTTCTGGAGCATTTAACATAACAGAGACAATCTGTTCTTTTATTAACACACGATCTTCTTGATGTATTTTATTATGCAAGCTGTCCTCATCCTAATAAAAATAAAATTATGTAGTGGTGGTTAAGTAATTCATATAAATAGGTACTAGTTTATCATTGTTATCAAACATTTTATTGAAATTGATCAAAATTAATCTAAGTTTGTAGAAAAATAAATAAAAGCAAAATCTTAGTTTATGTCACTACCAAAAAATCAAAATTGTTAAGATAGGTAGGTACCAATTTTAAAAATTAAATCTAACATTCCATGTTCAATTTTCTATTTAAAATGGTACTATTAAGCACATTTAGTACTAGAAGAAATATAAACACCGTATTGGTATCTACAGAATAGTATATTTAAAAATAACTAAGACAAAAGCTTTTTCATTTAATTTCAATGATCCACAAACTAAGAACTTTATATCAAAAAAGCAAAAGACCTTATACCAATATATAATATAAAAATGAGTGGGTATTTTATACTATCTTAATAAATATGTAATAAGAACAATCAATATACTTACAATTGGCCAATTACGTTTAATATAGTTTTTAAATGTAACGGCTCCAATTTTCTTAACCAAATCAACATTCACATTGTTTGGTGCACTAATTATGTGAAGTAATAATAGTGGATAATTTTTGTTGCATTCAATTGAAAGTAAAAAATTTTCAGCTACAAACAAATATATTAAAATACATCAGTTGTACATAATTGAACTTCAACATCATTTTTGTTATACAAACCTTGCTTTCGTTCACTTAAATCAGGGCTTAATGTGGCTTGTAAGCATTTAACTAAATTATTAATATTATCCGATGAAATATCCATCTAAAAAACAAAACGTTTTATAACATTGTAATTACAACAATATAATTCATATTTTATAATAGTTTCAAACAAACCGTGTTGAGTTATTAGGAAGTTTAAGATATACAAATTATATGAATACTGGTTTAGACGAATATATAATACACAAATTTAATTTTTCTCCGTTAAGAAAACAATTAAATCACGTTAAAAGCACAAGAATTGATTGTTTCTTCAAAAATAACGAAAATCTGATGCCTAAACTCTAAAGGGAAGACCAAACAAATTGTTATCAATTTTCTATAGCTAAAACTGTTTATCATTCAGTCATACCACACCAACAATATTCTGTTTTAAAAATGTTAGTAGAACGAGGTACATACCAATTAGATCTCCGAGTACCTAGATCCCCTGTAGATCTCCCATTGTCAACTTGATCTTCTACGATATTTTAAATTACTCTTTTACCTAGATTAAAGAATATTATGTATCCAGGAGTCGGACAGCTGCGCATAGTGCGGATTTGCCCCGGTTTTGCATGGCTTTTTCGACTGCCATGCATGGCGATACCAGGTGCACTTCCGCCGAGATAGGGGTCAACGAGCTAAGGCCGGAGAATCTGGTTGACAGTATGTTAAGGTCTCCACTTAATTGGAAGCTAGTCAGTCAATTGATAACTAGGATTATAATGGCAAGGGAGTCTGAGGAGAGAGTTAGGCAGGGTTTGCCAGCTCCCTGATTCGTCTAAGGATAAGAACGGGCATCCAAGATCGGTGGGCCACTATACAAGGCTACAAGAGGATTGGACTACCTACATTGGATGAGACTCCGGGCACAGTTGGATTGATCCCGAACGTGTTACCAGATTTGGTTTTCAGGACGAATGTTCCAGGTCGGCGGGCTATTCAAGCCAGGCTGTTAAGACGATAGGCGTCCAATCCTAATCATCTCTAATCGTGTATTTAATTATATTATTTTTGCTTTAAAAATTTGTTGCACTGTTGTCTGTTTATTTAAATTTGTTGTACTGTCGATTGTTTAACTAAATCTGTTGTACCTATTGTTGATTGTTTCAATAAACGATGGCGGCACCCTTTCTTCCCGACGCAGTTCCAGAGGAAAGCACTGGGGAGAGTCGGTGAGTACCTATTGCCGATTGAAAAAAAAAAAAGATTAAATAATATGTATAGGTACCTAATATTATATTTCATGAATCTGTGCTCTTATGGTCTTACCAGGTTTTTAGTTTGCAAGGGGTAGACCATTATAAGGAATTTAAAAAAATGTTTCTCATAATCATAATAGTATCAAGTTTTATCGTTGTGTAATCTAGAATCTTATATTTGTTTAAAAAAATGTTTATGCAAAATAAACAAATAAAAGTCATTGCAAAGTGATTTTAGAATATAACCTATTGTTATAAAATGTATAGATGACCGTCAGATAAGAGACGATATTATCAAGGTTCAGGGACGGATTTGAGAATGTCTAATATGTGGCAATCACCGCTTTACCCTTCACACAGTTTTTTTTTTATAATTTGAGGAATATAAGATTGATTTTGAGGGATGATTAGCACTTTATTCCTATACGTTATATCTTTATCTAATTTTAATTAAATCTTTTTTTAATATTTTAATCTATGTATATTTCATTAATATCCCTATTTGTCCTTTAATGAGTTTCAGATTCACCCCAGTTGAGGTTTTACAATTTTTATAATTATTCTGCTTAAGGTTAACATTAAAACTTTTGCATTTTTAAAATCACTGTACTTTTTTTATATATAGGTAAATTCATTTTTTAAAAGCGCAAATTACATTACCTCCCCCTTTTTCTTCTTCGCCATCTCTCACAACTATTTGCAACCTTATATAGCTAGTCCTCACCTCCCACAGCTAGAACTCAATCTTCTGTAGCATTCTCCTCACTTCCACTCGCCCATCTGGATCAGGATAACACCAGAGAGGATAAATACAAATTTCATAGATTATAATATTTATACCTACTCAGATTGTATTAAAAACATTTTTTTTTTACTTTTTGTAATGTAGGTACTAATAGTTAGAATAATAAAATAATTAAAGCAATTAGTATTTTTAATTCATTTTATTCGTCTAAGTATAGTCTATTTACAATTTGAAAGAATAAATATAATATATCAAGTTTAAAAAAATTGGGCAGATTTTTTGACTATTGTAGGGTTGCGGGATGGAAACCGGTCGCCGCCGACTCAACGGGTTTCATTCTTAACGCTCGGCGAGTATACAGAGTATAAGGTGAACCATGCTGTTTGCACTTTGCAGATGATATAGTGCTGATATAGGATCCGCACAACACAAACTATCCCATCGGACATCCCATTAGCTTTCTGTTCGGGATTACCCAATTTGTTATATAATTAATAGCTATATTGGTATCCGAAAGAAGATTAACTCAAATCGTTATTCCTGTTTATTATATTGATAATGAAAATCGGAATGCCGAAATACATTTGCTTGGGAATTTCATAGGTATCTCTAACAGCATAGACCGGCCCGGGCTCCGCCAGCTAAGTTTCCGTTTTGGTCATGGCAAATGGTTCCTGCCGGACACAGTGTGTTATACACTCCGGTATATAACATAGGTACTAAAAGTCACTTTTTTGGTATTCTCCAGAGAGGGCTATGACCCTCTCCTACCCCCCTAATGAACATCAATATACAGAAACTTTGAGCAAAATAGGGGGGTAGACAAAACAGTAACTCGTAAGGCACTAGGTCCACTTCCTCTCCTCTTGAGTTATGAGCAATCCAAAATTCGATTTTGGACTAACTAAAAAAGTGACCTTTAGTATTTTAATATACGTAGGTACCTATTAGTGTTCATCACATTTTGCCACCAGTCCGAGCCCCGTTTTAGCTATTATTGAATGCGCAGCGGTAATTCAAAAAAATTTCGCCTCCTTTGCCGTGCCTGTAATCAAATATCATTACTCATGCATTTACTCATATACCCACAATTCCGACTAGATACATTTCTATCACTGGAGCGTTGAATGGTCGGTTAAGCGTGAGTACAAAAATTGTTAAGCATTAAGCAATCAATGATCAAAGGTTCGAATTCAGTCGCCGGAATTAAGAATTGTTGCAAAATTTATAACGATAAAAATAAAGTAAAAAAACACGGTCTGGGAAAGGCTAGTATGAAAATAGAAATGAAGAATACGATAAAAACAAAATGTGAGTCTGCAAGATTTTTTTTTTTTAATTAATTCGATATTGAAATAGTCTACTTAGGTCTATGTAGACGGTTTCATATTTGAATGTCGAATCCCAGAAATACTGGAAGTAATAGCTATGTAAGCCATGGGATTGCCATAGGACTAAAAATTAATTACCGAGAAAATCGTTCATGCTATGCCATGGAAACACTGCAATTGGACTGCCGTATTGGAGGACATTAGGAATATAACGGGAGTGTTTTAAGATATCCCATTGTTTACCTTTTTCTCCTGATTAGAATTATCTAGAATTATCTTGGGAAATTCTTGTGCTATGCGGAGAGAGTCCTAAGGAAGTGAATGGTAGACTGAATGGAGGGAAGGGAAGCTCTTGAGAGTAAAGGACTAAAGATTAGTATAGATAAAACAAAAAAATCGAGTATGAAAGGGAACACAGAAGGAATGGGGAAAGACTAGAAATAAAGTTTAGTGAGGCTGTAGTGGGAGAGGTTGAGAGGTTCAAGTATTTAGGATTTAGGGTCCATTGTACAGAAAGATGAGGGGTTTCGAAGAAGATATGAAACATAGGATTAAGTGTGTATGAATAAAATGGAGAGAACTGTCAGGTAAAAGTCTTTAAAAGACAGTGGTGAAACCTGCAATGATGTATAGAACAGAATGTTGGGCAGTAGATAGGATGATAGAACAGATAATGAAAATATTAAGGAGAATGAGTGAAGTGACTACAGCACAAAATAAGGAATGAGTACTTACATAAGAGTTTAGTAGGTATAGGAGCAGCTTCGATAGTTGACATAATGAGGGAAAATAGATTAAGATGGCTCGGGCATGTATCAAGAAGGGAAGAGACTGAGACAGTAAGATTAGTAAATCAAATGTATGTTGATGGAAAAGGGGGCAGAGGAAGACCGAAAAAGAGGTGGGGGATGTGATTGCAAGCGATATAAGAAAGGTGTAGGGGTATGTGAAAAAATGCGGGAGACAGGTTTGCCAGATTATTGAATAGTCAAACCGCCAATATAGCACACTCAAATCCTCCAAAATAGCCAAGTTGATTACCATATCTTATCAATTAGCAAAAAAAAAAAAAAGTAAAATTTGTAAAATGTATGTAAAAAATATGTTTACGAGTATAAATATTTATATTAATATTTATTATTATTATTAAGTACACCGCACACGTTTAAAATATTTAATTAAATATTTAAAATTGTTTTTCACAAGATATAGAAGAAAAAACATCAGAATAAAAAAGAATTGGAAAATTTAGAAATTTGAAAAAAAACATTGGTTAAAAGAATGATATATATATATATATATATTATATGATGAAAATATAAAGAATTATGTTCGTTTTTATGCCTGAAAGCTTGGAAAAGTATATTAAAAAATATAGTATATAGTATAATATTATATATTTAAATTGTATTAATAAATAAGATACATTATTTCTATATAGATCATTCTTTGTTTATTTATTTTTTAAGTCTTCTGATTTTAGTTAAAAATAAGTGACAAATGATGAAACAAATAAAATAATAATTCAAATTTATGCGCGCATTATCGTATTATATTTACGCGGACAAGTGATAATAGGGTTTGATAAGGGGAGCTGAGCGCGAAGTAGCCAATATTTTTATGCATTGCTGCCGTGATAACAGTATTCAGTGATAACACAGATTATATGCATTTATTCCACGATTTAAGATAATTATCTTAAATCGTGATTTATTTATATAATCTGTGGTGATAACAACAATTTTTAAATTATTTTTTTAGTTAAACATTTTTAACCTATATAATATTTATTAAAGCGAAAAATAAAAATCGCGATTCTACAACTGATTTATAGCCCAATTGGCGGGTACCCGCCAAAAGGTAATTTTGGGTGATTTTGAGACCTTCGAGATAGCCCAATTGGCGATAAACCGCCCAATCGGGCAAACCCACCGGGAGATTATAATTTCAATATAATCTGTGACATTTTAAAATTTTCATTATTTTATAATATTCTAATCTCATTGATGAAAACATGTGTTTTTTTTGGTGATACTCTAAACTCAAGATTTATCCCCTGTTATTTTATTGATAAGGTTGATAAGAATGAAAATTTTTATTCAGAATCGGAATAAATTTTACAGGATTAGTTATTAATTATTACATTTTTATAGTTTATACTAGGCATATATTAAATATTAAGAGTTTGTCTTTTTGAGCTTATAATGTCTTATATACCGTATGAGGTTATTACTCATAAAAGACAAGTATGTTCGCTCTATAAAAAAGCATGCAGGACTATCGAGGATTGGTATCATTACAGGTAAATTATTTTATGAGGTATTATTGAAAAATTCAAAAGTTATTTATTAAAATTCAGAAACATGATATACTAACGATTATTTTAATAGTAATTAAACAATTTATACCTACATTATATAATATTAATTTTTTAAATAAATGTTTGATTTTTCATAATGAAATAGAAAGAAAAATAGAGAATCAAAGTACCTTAGCACCTAGGTACTATATTTTTTATGAATTATATACACTTATAAGTTATAACAAATTAAATAATATTTTTTTCGATCATGAAATGAAGTAGGTATTTCTAAGGTATACGTTGTATTTATTTATAATTATAAAGGTCATAGCTGAAATTGACATTCAAATTATTATAATATAAATTGTTACTTGTTGAGTGGTTAAATTGATTTTGTCTTTTATAATTTTAATTCAATTTATAATGATAAGTAATTAAGTAATCACTGTATAAATTTGAGTGATAAAATGGGTGTATTTTCTATACCTAATATTCTCTCAGTCATTAGATAAGTTTGCTTAAAATTGATTTTGTCAAGTTTAAAGATCAGATGATTAATTTAATATGTTGGTGAAGAGAATAATAAAAAGGATAAATCTCCTAGGAAAAGACAAAGCCTATTGCAAAACATAATGGATTGGTATAAATTGTCAATGATTTTGAAATAATAGAATGAAGTAGGTACATATTTTTAGTGTAGAAATGGTTAATTGAAAATAAGACATTTTAATGTACAAGTAACACAAAAATGATTTTACATAAATGATATATGATTATCATAGATTATACTATAGTGTACTGTTTTGATAGAATAGTAAGTGTAAATAAATAAAAATAAATTTAGTCTGCTCTCTGTGGCGAGGTGTTATACACATACATAGACATATGTTTTGTCCATTGTAGAAATTTATAAATTGAGCTATCCAGTATATATTTTGAAAACTAATTTGAATTTTATAACAACTACTTTAATCAACTTATTCATATTTTTATGATTTATTTCTTAAAATTATTTTACTAAATTGAAAATTATTAAATATTTGTCAACCAAATATTAAATACAAAAATTTTAAAAGTAAAAAGTCAATTAAAAGTTTATGTAAATGAATTATATAAATTCAAATATATTTTAAAATATCATATCAAACTGCAGGATAAATCACTATGATGGACAATACATAGATACCTTTGAGTGAAATGTATCAAAAATTCAAGAAACGGTTTCAATCGTTCACATGTGTCTATGTTATATTGGTAATGTTATGATATGGGGTTCCTTAACAAGATTTACACACAGCATTTTCATTTCATAATTGCTTATACGATGACCCATCAAAACTTTCCCACAAGTATACTCGGGAGTTAACCTATCATAATAAGTCGTTTTGCTGAAGTTAAATATATATTTGGTTTTGAATTTTGTAAATAATCTTGTTGTAGTATGAATTAGTAAAACATAAAAATTTAATTTTTATTCTAGGCCATTGATGCGAATTAAGATTGTTCGTTTAAGAAAACGTTTTGATGACAATAAGAATTTGACAGATGTGCCAGTAGTACAAGATTTGCTTAAAAAAGGTCAACATGAATTATGGTATAATCAACATTATTATCCTCACCAATGTAAGTAAAATAAGATAGGTAATTAATTGATCTATGATAATATAAAATTAAATTACTATAAAATTATAATTATTTATTAGTTATATAATAACTTATAGTCACTCAAGAATCTAGATTTATTGAAATTTAACATTTCCCAAATTAATTACCTAGTGATATGAAAAGATATGTAATAATGATGCGGTGGAAGTTAAAGACTAGGATGGCTGACACCAAATAGTTGAAAGAGAATTCAAAATAGAAAAGAGAGAATAGTATCCTAAATTATTAAACCACATAATTAAAATTATTTTCTGAAAAAAATGTCAATACTTTACAAAGGAGTCATTGTGTTATAAAAGAGAATTTTTAAAAGTTATTTAATAACATAATAAACTTGTTGGCGATTATATATTTTATTTTTAAGGTGGATATGAGGAATTTTACACTAAAAGACCCCTTTTTATTTATCATAGAGATTGATTGAATAGTCGTATAAAGATTTTAATTTGTTAAAAACTACTTTTTATTTTTTATTCCTTAACATTGTTTTATGAAATTTAAAAATACTGAATATTTATTGATCAAATATTAAAAATATTTTATTTAAAAATTGTAAAAGTAAATTTGTTGATAAATTTAAATCTGTTATCCAAATCGGACTAAATGATAAATTGCTACAAAAGACAAAACGTACACTTGAGTAAAATTTAGAAGAAATTCATAAAACGCCAAATTTAATTTACATGCTTGCACATGTTATTGGTGTTTTTTATACTGGTAATGTTATTATATAGGTAGCAGGGCTTACACATACTAATATCCATTTACAAATGGGCACACACATATGATATTTTCATATTACAAGAAGTCCTCATTTAACGTCGAGTTTAGGTTCTTAGAAAACACAACGTTAAGTGAAACACTTTTTACATACACTTTATTATAATGTGTTCCTGCCAATAAATGACAGTGTATTGCATATTTTACAGTTGTTTTATAAAAATTTCACAATTTAATTATTTTATTTATTAAAATAAACAAAAACTTATAATAAGATTTAGATAGATTTTTTTAGTACATACGTACAATTCTGATTTTGTAAAATATTTTCAACCATAGAAGGCGAACTTGGTTGTTTTGTTGCCATATTAATTATAAATTAACAATTAACAGTAAAATAATAGGTACCTAATAGTAATATGTATGTACACAAAAACTGTATATTCGCCATCAAAAGTGTTGTTGAACAACTAATTATCAATTAAATAAATAACGATTACAAAGTACTTATTACCTATAATAAATAAAAATAGTACCTACATATGATAGTCTGTCAATCATATCGATAACAGTATTATCTGAAAAAGATAGACGAAATTAAATTACTTATATAAAAACATATAAATATAACAACAATCTGATGTACATATGTATTAAAAACGACGTTATATTGAAACCATTGCAGTGTTAACCAAAACACTAGGACTTAAATTTCTACAACATAATAGCGAAACAATGTTATACAAGGATTTGCTTTATATCAAAATTATAATAGATCAAATTTAATTAACTTTTGATTACACTAGTAGTACCTAGTAATAATAATAATATATAATATATTAACAAATTCCATATCTAAATATATTTATAGTACCAAAATAGTAACTACATATAGAATATTTTCAAGACAAAATAATGAGTAATGTTATTTTTATTTTTTTAGTCCCATCTTCACCTGGTGGAACTGCATTTGAACGAGATTGTTTCCCCCCTGACTGGGTTATGGATTCTTGGCATCCACTTGAAAAAGCTCAATACCCAAAGTATTTTGCGAAAAGAGAAGAACGCAAAAAAGAATACATAGCATTATGGGAAAAACGGTGGGGAAAGCCATTTATACCACATGATGAACATTAAATAGCTTTTTTCTCAATACATTTTAGTGGATTTTTGATTGTTTATAATTAGCGATTGTTATCGTAAAGTAATATGTAAAATAATAATAAATTTAGATTTCTACAACCAAATATATTTTCTGTCTTAAAATGTAGCTTTGTTTCTATTCACTTCAAGGATAAATATTTACACATATTCGTCTAGTGCTAGCATGCTAGCTAGCGACTCTAGTATTTTTTGGGAGGGGAGAATTCAAAATTTAGTTTACTTTTTTTTTTTGCTTCTTATTATTATGTACATTATACAAGAAATATACATTTTTTAAGACTTTCAGAAGGGGCATAATTCCTACTTGCAGTAATTTTACAGTCTTAACACAAAATCAATGTTAAAACATCTTTAGTTCATTATTAGTGGTTAGAAATTTTATTGATTAATGCATGCATACGTATATTTTTTTAATTAATATGTATATCGAAAAGGTACCAAAAAGATAAATTTTAAAAACTTAATTTTTTATTTTTATACAATACAACATTTTTAAGTTTTTATTTATTGTGTTGGAATATATTATCACAAAATAACTTATTCATTGGTATTATTAACACAACATATTATCTATTATTAAAACTAAAATAAAAACCAAATATTAATGTACTGGTTAGCATAATAATTTAATATATCAAAAAGGACATGCAAATGCATCAATTTTAGAGCCTCAGATATAAGTAATAATAAAATAATAAAATAATTAATATCTTGACATTTTTTACATTAATTTATATTAACAGATTGGATTAAAATTAAAAAGTACCATTAATTAAATATAAGATGACATATTTCAATTAAAAATGTTTAATTTCTATTTAATGTGCTTTTGTTGCAATTAGTTAATTTGATTGTATGCTAAATCAATAAATGAAAGTCTTTAACTTTCAATTCAATAGTACAGTGACGTTTGTAATCTTCCAATTTGATTTATTTTTCCTTTGAAAAACTAAATTTTCAGTAACTTTTGAAAATGAACTCTAAAAATAACAATTTATTTTTTGGTTACAACAATGTTCCCAATACAATTATAATTTATAAAACATATGTATATATAGTATGTCTCTATTCTATTCTATCCTATTACTTTACAATTTTTTTTATATTGATATTACAATCTTACGTTATACTATATATTTGTGCATAAAGGGGTCAAACTAAACTTGGCTCGGTATTACAGTAAAACCATGACAAAATAAACAGGTATGACAGCGACTTCCATGTTTTGGTTTAAATCACGCAATCATGGTGGACGCTTTTCTCCACTTATCATCATCTCGGTATCTACGATTATCATGATTTTCGTTATCTTATTTTATTATCACCTTTTTTGTTTTTTTGAAAACAAATTTACTTTTAAGCATATTTTATAATTTGTTAATTAATCTTTAATTCGAATAAATATGCCACTCTGTGTATTTAGTGGTTGTTTAAGTGGAAATAGACGTA
>JAIPRL010001706.1:0-66980 GCA_025469235.1 Pemphigus obesinymphae
TGGATTCTTCCCGCTAGTTACTTTAACAGGCACCAAAACCTGCCGCTAACTTAAGTGCCCGCTAACTCATATTTAGCGGTGACATTTCACGTAACGGAACATTGTAATAATGGAATATTAAAAAGTAGCCGATAAATGTGTCTGCTACGTTAGCGGAATGTTTAGCAGAACATTGTAATAACGGCCCTTAGACACTTAAAAACGGAGATGTTGCGTCCTCTTAAGGGATATGGGTACACCATAAAATAGCACCATAAAAACCACTACGATTTTTGTTTTAAATTTATTGTTATTATTTACTTATTTAAATACATGCAGTTGAAAATGACTAAAAAGGACATATTTTCCAAGCAATTTTACAATTTGATCGAGTAGTCAATATTAAATTGATGGATCCTATGCTACAAAAATGTATTAGTTTTACAAAAAAACCAGTTTCAAAAATATTAAAAATGGAAGACGTCAGGACTTTTTCCGTTTTTGTGTAAAATGTTTGCATAATTTGATATGATGAGGTCTATATTATATATATATTATACATATTTACTAATTTATCTATATGTTTGTAAATATATTGTCAACATTTTACTCCTTAAGACAGACCCGTACCCACGCTCCTTAACAACACTTGCCTACTATAAAATATGTATTTTAAACGTAATTTTAAATTAATCAAGTGCATCAAAGATCATAGTATTAAAGTCTAAACTGATATAACAGCTAATGTTAAATTGGGTGAAATTACAGGACTAAAAATAGTACAAAATATTATAATATTTATCAACGGTGAACATTAACTAGTTATAAAGTTCATTTTTATTTACATTATTAACTCGCCTAGTAAATTAATTTGTTCATTAACTAATTAACTTAAATTGTTCAAATTGGCATTGGCTTAACTTGACTTTTAATCATTCAATAAAGTATTAACACATCAAATACAAAATTATTGTAAGTGTGTATTTTTTTTATTATTTTTTAATAAAGTAACCAAATAAGTACCCACATTGAATATTGAAAAAATAAAAAGCTAAAAAGTTTATTGTTGAATAATTTTTAATATAACTCTTGAGTTTTGAGTCTTAAATGTTAGATGAAAAATGAACTTTTTATAACCGAGTTAGTATTTTTCTAGATTTTAAGAGGATGCCACACAGATGATTTTCTGTAGGTAGTAAAAACGTGTCTACGAAAACGATCTCTTAAAGTGATTTTAGAATTCAAACACCTATGTTTAAATTTATAGAAAACAATATTTTGGAAACGATTTCATAAGAATTTTACAAAATATTAATTAACAAAAATGTGCAGCGATTTAAAAACTAAAAAAACCGTTTTTACATATTCGATTACTGTGCTATAAAATTAAAGAACAATACAAATCTTGTGAGATCGTATCCAAAATGTTGTCTTTTAATTATTTTATATTAGTCATTTTAATTGTAAAACCATTTTAAAAAGCCTTTTTGTTTGTTACCCTTAAACGAATGTTGTGATTATATAACAATAGAATGTGGTGCGCGGGATACAGGATCATTTTTTCAGTTTTCTACATTTAAAATATATTTTAATATTTTAAAATTTTATGTTTATAATTTTTCATGAAATTTCATAAAAATTGCATATAGGAACACCTTAAAAATGGCCGCACTGACATCTTCTTAACTTTAAACTTGACCAGTTTAAATTTTTTTTTTTATTATTAACTTTTAACTTTTAACTGAAGGCATTTAAGCGAACTTAACTTCACTCATACACCTAAGTCATAATGTTTTTCATTTAGGATGATATATACACCCATTTTAGCGGTAATAAAATTCATTTACGCTCTATAACTACAACTTTTCTCTTAGTGATCGGAGAGTTTAAATGTATAGAAAATATTAAATATGAGAATATTTACTATGCCGTAGCGTAAAGATTTTTAGTCAATATGCTTTTTTTAATTTTAAAATTTTAAAATTTCACGATTTTCAATCATGGATTTTAGGCTTTCAAAAAACATATTGAAATAACAATTCCACGCTAGAGCTCATCTTTCACATTTTGTATACATTATGACTCTGCGATTATATGACAGAGGAAAGTTGTAGTTATAGAGCGTGAACGTGATTTTTAACAAATATCGTGATATTTTTCCCAGATATAATCGAATATTTTTAAATATCGTTGGATTTTCATTTTTCTTAAAATGTAATAATAATCGTCTACATAATGTATACAAAAATCCTCTCGACTTGACCGCCGTACACGTTCACTCGCGTTTAATGGTAAGTAATAATAATTGACGATATCGGACACGTCCTGCGCATGTGTAGAAGATACACACACTCGTATTGGGAGCATTTCTCACGTATGTGAGCGGTGAAAATCCGCGTAGTCGGGTTTATTATCATTCATCCTGCGGCGGTGGCGGGCCGCGGTGCGCTGCCACCGCGAACGTCCTCGCCGTGTGTGCGTTTGACGTGTGCAACGGGTGACAAGAAAAACACGTCCCATTGTGTTTTGACGACCGAAAAACCACTTCATAATATAACAGACACGTACCTATATGTATTATTATTATTATTATTATTATTATTATTATTATTATTGTTATGTGTGTGTGCCACTCGGTAGAAGTGATAAAATCCGCGGAACAATCTCATCAAGCACTCTATATATACAGTGCCCATACTGTAATATTGTACGTATATAAAGACATTCGCGTATTATTGCAAAGGGTCCACGGAGGGTGTACGCGTATTATTAACGCCAATACTACGATGTGTCGAATAATGTGTATGTATATACGCCAATATATAGGCGACCGAGTCCGAATAAAACATATTATATGACATAACGTGTTTATAAACGTGTCCGTGAATATCACCCGCAAATTGTGGCTAGGAAATGGTTTTTCACGCGGCCCGTCCAGGCGTACGGGATTGCGCGGGTAAACGTCGTTTTTTTTTCCGCGTACGCGTATAATAATAATAGGTACCTATACGGTGTTTTGTGCGGACTACTGCTCTGCACGAGCGTCGAAAGAATTTTTTCGCACAAACGCTCACCACCCGACCATTATTGTTTACATTGCATGGATCCTTTTTCTCAGTTTGGTGGAGGGGGGGGGGTGTTACCCTCCGTCTCTCGCAGTAGTAGGTGATTTTCGTGGGGGCGTTTCTCAGTTTAATTATATTTTTGAGGAGAGCGAGTGGTCTCGGTCTGGCAAATTCTGGTCTCCACGTGCAAGACCTTTGAATAGGAATTTATTTGAATTTGACGATTCTTGAATCTTCGTTTGTTTGAACCGACATTATCTTGGAACCGATAAAATCTTGAACCGATAAAATCTTGAAACTATAAAATCTGGAAACGATAAAACTTGGAATCGGAATCATTTGGAAAATATAATATTTGAATTGACAAAACTCATTGATCAATCGATTATAATAATAGATATCTCCTCCCCTTGGAAAAATTATTTACTAATGGGTGAATGGGGGTACATTTTTTTAATTATTTAAGCTCATTTAATTTAAGTTGTAGAGTACTTGGGACACCACTATTGGATATAAGATACTTCACAGTACAACATATTAAAACTCAGCCCCCCCCCCCAATTCACTTTTTCCATTTCCGATTCAAACTTTATAAATTCCAAATTTCATTGTTTCCCAGTTTTAATAAAAGTAGTTTCAAAAAAAGTATGTTCAAAGAAAATGGTTTCAAATATTTATTATTCAAAGAATTTAGGGCGCTCCACACATTCTGGTGGTCCTGGCGTATGCACAATGTTTTTTAGGTGTGGATGTTTGGAGTCTTTTAATTTCTGAAACATGATGACGGTTTCTCTTAATGGAGGCACCATTATTTGATTCTTCTGATTGTTGAGTTTCGGACAAACCATGGGCGGTCGGTGATTGAGCGGAGCGTTACGTTTTGGATGATTTCGAGTTTTTTCCAGTTGTTATCTGAGATAAGTGCTCCCCATGCTGGTCCCGTGTAAATTATTTTCATTCTTATGTAGGTACATTTTGAAGATATTTATACATATATTATGGTATATATAAAATTGTATTCGTTTATAAAAGTAAGAGGGAAACAGATCCTCGTGCAAATAATCTCGGCTAGGTAAATAAATAAGCTAATAAATAATAGTACCTATATACTATCAGTACTCAAATTTGGGTAGGGGGAGGGGGTGAGCCGAGGGACGGAGCTCCTCTACTATTTTATAATATTTTGCGGTATTAATTATTTTTACAGTATACAAGTTACATAGCTTGAGGCAATACTCGTTTATTGAAAGCCCGAGTGTACCGTACCCCTATTTCTATTTTTCCAATTCAATATTGGCTTGAAATTTTTTGAAAATTTCTACCCATTTTTCGAGCTAGGTACTTATGGCAATTTTATACTTATAAATTTTCTACTTTACAGAAAAATTTTAATTATTTTTTAAATATGTATTTTTTGATCAAAAAAATAATGGTATAGTTAGAATTTGGCAGACTTGGTTTCAAAGTTTTATCAAATTGAAATTAAACGATTTTATCATATTTGTTTAAAACGTTTTTTTTTTTTTTTTTTTAATATATATATTACATTATTATATAGTCTAGTGGCATTTAACGGTGTTGTCATGCGCGGGGTCCTCAGTTCGAATTCCTTTACATCAAAATAACTTTTTTCACTTTTTTAACTTCTTTTTGTTCATTATATTATATAATATTACCATATTATTTTATATTATTAATACCTATAATCTACAGTAATTATCAAGTATATCCATTGAAGCTTCATTCAGAATAGTTTTTTTTTTTTTTTTTAAAAGAAATGATTTATCATTGCTTTAAAATTCAATATAATATCCATCATTAATATCCTACCCAACGAGTAAAATGCTTCCACCTCTACTGACCGACTTTATTATTATTATTATTATTATTATTATTTTTTTTTTAGGCTTTTACCAGCCATTTAGACTCTTGGCCGCCAAATCTACTTCCTTCCATTGCCTTTTATCATATACCTGCTCTCAGTCCATTCCAATTTCTTCTAATAATTCCTTGACGCTATCCTTCCATCTTTTCCGAGTTCTTCCTCTTGGTCTCTTTCCCCTCGTCATATATGTCAATTCTCCTTTCAAAATACTTCCATCGGTCGGCCATACATGGCCTGCCCATTCTATCATTGTCCCTCTGGTGAATAGAACTACGTCTTCTCTTTTATAAAGCTGGTACAGTTGGGCGTTAGATCTTATTTTCCATTTTTGTTCCGTATTGTTAAATTTTGTTTTCAGTGCATAAAGTCATCGGTTAGCAGCACCCAATCTGATATTGATCTCTCCATGAATGTCGTTTTGGTTATTTAGGGTAGAACCAAGGTACTTGAACTCTTGTACTTATTCAAAGGTATTATTTCCCACGTGGAGATTATTATGATCAACCCCTCCTCGTTTTACCATCAAGTATTTAGTTTTTCCACTGTAGATCGTTAAGCCAATATTTTTTCCTATCTTTATCAGTTTTTCAACAGTACTCTGAATACCCTCTTGCGAATTTACAATAACCACTATGTCGTCTGCGTATGATAGTAAGACATTTTCTTCGTCAAGGTTTAATGTCTCAGTTCGCGGTATCTTTCTTATTACACTCTCCAGTGCCATATTGAAAAGCACTGGTGACATCGCATCCCCTTGCTTCAATCCACTATTTATCATAAACGAAAACGATATCTCGTTGTTCACCTTGACTCGGCTGCTGGTATTTGTGTTACACAGTTCTATCAGGTTGATTAATTTAGTTGGTAAACCCAAGTCTTTAGGAATTTTCCATAGTCTTTCTGTATTTATGCTACCATAGGCTTGTTTGTAGTCTACAAAAATCATATGTAGATCTTTCGCGAACTCATAACTTTTCTCCATAATTTGTCTTTTGACAAATATTTGATCAATATTTGATTTATTTTTTCGGAATCCGTTTTGGTAGTTACCTACTAAATCATCTGTATATATTTGCAATCTTTTAAGTATGATTAATAATAATACCTTATACCCGGAATTCAACAGTGTTATTTCTCTAAAATTGTCGACTTTATTTCGGTTACCTCTTTTGAAAATTGGACATATCAATGCATCAAAAATCATTCCAGTCTTGTGGTATATTTTTCTTTGTTCATATCTGTTGAATTAATTCATGTAATTTTTCTATTATGTTTTGTCCTCCTAATTTCAATAATTCAGCTACAATTTTATCATCTCCTGAATACTTATTATTTTTTAGAGTCTGGATTGCATACTGTATCTCTTTTAAACTCTTAAATTCTTCTGGTTCCGCTATATCATAAATGGTGTCGTCTTGTTCGTCTACTTCCGTTGTTGAGTCTCTATTAAGGAATTTTTCAAATTACATTCTAAATTCCTCGGCAATGTTTTCCGGTCTTGTAATTAGAGTATCATTATTATCTTCTATCATCTGTATAGCTAGTATAAATCCATTTTTAAATGTTTTGCAACGTTTGAAGAATTCTCTGGGGTTGTGTTTAAAGTTTTTAATGTCTTCTAATCGCTCTTTTTTTACTATTCTCTTTTCTTTTCTTATTAGTGTAGTTACTTCTCTTCTTTTGTTCTGGAAGTTCTTTATGTTCTCGAGGGTTGGCGTATGGATTGCTTTGATTCTGGCTTCATTGCGTTCCCTGATTACTTTCTTGCAATTATCATTAAACCATTTCTTTGTGTGAGTTGAATGACTTTTTCTACAGATTCCGTTATTGAGGTCTTCATTACTTTCCATGATTCCTCAACTTGTTCTATATCACTACTTTCTCTTTTTCCTAAGAAATTTGTCACTGTTTCTTGAAATGTCCGTAATGTTTCCTCATTTTTTAATTTATCCATTTCGTATTTTGCAAATGTTTTTTGTTTCTTTTTCCATTTCAAGGACATTTTTACTCTGAAGTCAATTAAGATTAAGTAATGGTCTGTGTCTGCGTCTGCTCATCTATAGCTTTTGACGTTTTTCATAATCGTCTTATATCTATTTTCTATGAGAACATGATCAATTTAGCTACTAAATCTGTCTCCTGGAGATAACCACGTTTCTTTATGAATATTTTTTCTCTGGAATCTTATACTGCTTATTACCATATTTTTACTTATTGCAAAGTAATTAATCTTATTCCGTTATCGTTGCTTCGATCGTGTAAGCTATGTTTTCCCATCGTCACCTTGTATGCATTTTCTTTTCCCACTTAAGCGTTCATATCTCCCAATAATAATTTAAGTCAATGACCTGGCAAAGCATCATAATATATTATACTTGTTCCAACTTATCGTAAAAAGCATCTTTTGCTTCTTCATTTCCTGATTATATAAAAATTAAAAATATATAAAGTTAATTAATGATGTTCAGCTTTTTTTTTTGTTTATTTATGTTTTCAGGGAAGTAAATAGTCATTGAACTTTAAATTTGTCGGAAAAATACAGAAAAAGTTGATGATTTTTTTTTCTTTAGAATGTTTTGAGAAGATTACTCCCCCCCCCCCTTAGGATCGACCCCTGTCTAGACTAATGACCTCTATGGTTACAGAGCACTTGCATAAAATAATAAAAAATAGCATTCATTCAATTTTAAATGTTTTTCTAATAAATATAATTTCCATTATAATTGTATTCCAAAAAATATAATGCCTATGTTATTTGAGATGATGCCTACATATTTGGTTGTCTCCATATTCATCAAATTGTAAGAAATATAAAAAAATCAAACTACGTAGAATTATTTCAATTTTACAATTTTAATTTTAGAACTAAAATACTTGTAAAATTTTAAGGGAAAAATATTTTCAGCAGTATCTCGTAGCATTTTTATAATCTTATATAATATTATTATAGCCCAACAAAAGAGTTGCGGTGTTTTTAATTTTAAATTGTAGATTCTGAATGAAACATACGAGGAATGTATTGGTTTTAACATAATATGTTTTTTTTTTTTGTATATATATATATATTTTTTTTTTTAAAGATAGAACAAGAGTTTGGAGTAAAGAGTATTTTTAATAACAAATTGTTCTAGTACTTTAGACTTTGAAGAGGTCGTTTTTCGATTTTCCCAGTAGTTTTTTTAAACGCAAAGAAAAACTCCCTTTTATAACAAAAATATTTTATTAATGCAAGAAAAATATAAGAAAATAACAATTTAATTTGTTTTGGTTACCTATTTTAGTTTTCTAAGCATAAGTTCAGACACCTTATAACCCCGTTGTGCCTGTCTGTCTGACCATAGTTACTATGTATTTATTTATGTTTATTTATATTTACTGATAGTAAACTATTAATATAATCAATGAACACACATGCGTTTTAAACTATGGAGAAATTTCTTTTGGATTTTGATAAAATTGGTAAAATAAAATATGTTTTGTTAATAAATACATTTTTTTATTTATATCATTACACAGCTACATACTTAATTATCCTAACCAAATTTTAACATTAATTACACCATTGCCAATTGTGAATGTCCTTTTGTTTTACTAAGTACTATTACAACGAACGGATCACGGCAACTAATTCGATGGCTCCTCGCACCGCATGTGCATGCGTCAACCATATCATTCCGCTCAAGCACAATAATAAGATAATATAGTTTTAAATGAAATTGATAATAATAATCTTTTTTAACAATATTTTTGTCTTCATCTTCATGTAATTCTCTAATATTTTTGTATACAGATTTTTGGTAAGGAAATTTTTCATTACAACTTAAAAATTAATTAAACGTTTAAAATTTCTTTTGAAAGTAAGTTCATTTTTCAATATGTATCAGTGGATGTGGACGAATTTTTCAGACCTTAATTTATACAATTAAGAGTGAATAGCTTGTGAACAACCATTTGTCCTTCAGATTTATATAGAATATATGCAAAAAAAAGTGATAATTGTTTGAGTAGGATCAGAACTTGAATAACTTCCTATTTAATTTATAACCTATTAAAGTTCTCATATTTTCAAAAAAGAATTCTACATGAACTTATTTGAAGGTATTAAATTTTTTTTTTTTTTTGATTATTAGTTCAATTTCAGAAAATTACTGTAAACCCAAGTTATTTTTAAGTTGTACCTAATTGAAACAATGTATGCACAAAATTTAATTCGATTATTTTACAATTACTACCTAGCAGGGCCTATTTTCGTGAACAGTACGACACTAGGTGCGCAGTTCGAAAATCCAAATGTACAGTATGAATTTATAAATAATAGGGAATATGTAGGGGGACATAAAAACGTGTTTGATAATATAATATATTTTTTTATGTCACATAGAATATTATTAAAATATATATATATAAAAATTAAACAAATAAAGTCTTATATTTAAAATATACTAGAGAATTTGTGACCATCTATACTATATATTATAATCCCAAAAGCACAAAAATAATACACTCTTATTGAAGATGACAACATAGTTTAAATACCTACATATATGCAGTAAGAGTGTATCATTTTTGTGATTTTGGATTGATAATAATATTGATATGATAATAATATGTAGTAAGTAGATATTATATTATATCATTGAATATATATATATATATATATATATAATATATTGATATTAAATGAATTGCTGCATAAATTGCATTTAATTTCTGTAGCAAATACGCGTCAGACATTTTTCAAAAATTTCACTCGTTTTCACAATAATTTCAAAATATAATAGATAGTCATTCACTGTTGCCTGTTATAGTATTATAGTCGAAATGAGCGCGATCGTGATATTAACAGTGAGTCACTCGTTATCAGTTTAAAATATATTATCTTATTATTGTGCGTGAACGGAATGATATGGTTGACGCATGCGCATGCGGTGCGAGGAACCATGAAATTAGCGGCCGTGATCCGCTCGTCTATTACATACCTACTGCACGTGTTCATCAATAATAATTGGTAATTTTTGGTAACGGTAAAATTTTGTAAATATGAATATAGTAAGTATCATATCATGACCAAAAATAAAAAAGACCATGGGAAAGGTTTTTATATGAGTCATCTACCCACGTAAATTGGTCACTAACAATATTCATTGAAAATTGATTCGTCCCGAAAGATCACAATGATTTTCTCATTTATACAGGGAAATAACGTTTTATAACGCGATGTGTTCGACGAATGATTCAAACACTCGTAATATATACGATTAATTAACGTGTATATATATATATATATCCGTTTCACTGTTGTTGACAAAAGTACAAGACCGTAGTGAAAACAATATTATAAACCGCATCGAACAGATTTGTCAAATAATTATGCGCGACTTAAACGTCAAACAGCCACGATACGTTGTATTAATAACATATGCAGTATGCACGATTATGTCGACTTACACCCGTTTGGAACGAATGTGTTGTTCGACGAGGGATTAAACGACAAGAATATCATTATAATAGGTATATACTAATATTATATTATGTATAGGTTAACAACTTATTATCACTATATGTATGGAAATAACACGATTTTCATCTACACGTGGGGTATTATAAAATATACAATATAGGTACGGCCACAACACATAGGTATGTACGTTTATTGGTGGAATATGCACACATTTTAACGAGTCGTTTCTATCGCATTTCCGATTCTTTACGACGATACCTATGCGTGTTTTTTTAAATACATGTTTATAATCCACGATCTGCAGCAAATAATATACCAGTTGAGTTTCCAACGATTTATGGTCCGCATTATATTTATTTGGTGATGTTTAGTTCACCACATTTGTTTAAACTCACAAACAATATGGTTACCTACATTACAATGTTAAGTGGACGCTATACCTACATGCGTTTTAACGGTATTAAAACCCGTTTTATTGTATTTTTAAGTTCAACTTCTCTCATAGTTATCGTAGTAGACTCAAAATTTAAACAGAATATACGATAGACGAGAATATTTAATATAGACGTACATACGAGTTTTTTTAGTTTGAATTCTTTTTAAAATTTTAAAATTTAGAAATTTTACGTTTTTCAATCACAAATTTTAGATATTTAAATATGCTTATGGAACAAAAACTCTATGCTTCGTTTTAGTTATAGTTCTTATATTTATTAATTAAGTGTAATTATTTATCTTTTATGATAATTTTTGATTAAACTGCAGTGTTCAGAAATCCACAAGTAATTTTTAAAGAAATATCGCGATTGCACAATAAAAAAATGTGATACGTATATGAGACTATTTTTAGATTACTTTAAATGTATTTTAAATAATTAATTTTCATTGTTCAAAAACCTTAAAAAATTGCCTATATATAACCCCTTATAAATGGATAGTATAACGTCCTCTTAAGATCTGGATACATGCAAATATTATGTCATCAAATTGTTTACCTTTTTATATCCCCTTCCACTTTGTCAACAAATATCAGCTAATGACAGACACTCTTAATTACGTCAGCATAAGTGGACAACCCTCGGAAATTTATTTTAAATTTAAAAAGAGTTTTTTTCCTATAGTAATATGCAATTTACTGACGTTATCATGGTTATGCCCCTACCTCCTTGTCAATAAATTTCAGCACACGGTAGAACTCTCGAAGTGCTTACGTAATGAATACACTGCAGTAGTGATGAAAATTCCCATGAGAAAGAGGGATGGGGTGTCCCCTCTATAAAATTTTGAATTCTAAAATGTCTGTATACAATAATATTTACACTTATGTATAACATAGGAAAACAACTGCAAATACCTACTAGCTGATTATTAGAACACTTATAAATTAATAGTGTCTAAATTAATTCGTGATTACAAATTACGATATTGAAATAGTTTTATCTTTATAATATTTATAGAAATAATAAATTTTATAGTTCGACAATTATTAGGAAAATATTCACTATACATATGTTGGAATAAAAATTCGAAATCTTAAGTGGAAGTGTACCTACAAAAACGATAACATAAAAAATAATACCTACATATATATATTGAATCGTTTGAATGTCCATGTATCGTTAATTGCAAAGTCAAGGAGTAGAACTAAAATGTTAATAGTAATAAAAAAGCATTTTGAAAACTTGACAGCTATATGTGCGTTTCAGCTGTGTATTAATAAGAAAAATATTTTCTCTTTTAAAATACGTAAAATTTTTATTTAGTAGACGACTTTTTTTGTTACAATTTGTGAGTCAAAAATACCGTAAAGTTCAAAAGAGGTCATGTTGAGATAAAACACAAAACGCAACTGTTTTTATCGTTGTATATTGTATGTTATATTATACATACGACTATATACGAGTACACATTCCATAAGTATGAAATATCGTTATCAAGTGTTATTGCTATTATACTATTACCAAAAATAACACATTTATATATTCGTCAGTTAAAAGAAATGTTTTAAATCGAATAATCACATTACACACATTGATTAAATATAATATAGTATGGTCTATAGAGTATAGACTTTAGTACAAAATCCTAAACTGAAATATCTCAGATCCATATCCAAAAAATTCCAATAAATCATAATATACGAGTATTTAGCGTGACTTATCTATATGAATATTTAATCAATAATGTATAAAGTATTATATGTATTGTGTATGTATACTGTATAGGTAAACAAGGTATTTCAGGAAATACCATAAATACTTACATATCATTTAATTTTACCGACATAGTAACAGCTATGGGTTCTTTTTTCGAACAACCCTGTACTGCATATGCGCGTAATAAACGTAAATAACTACGATTTTCGTCGCTAATTTGATGAGTATACTAACTTAAAACTAATTAGTTCTATGTATTTCAAAAAAACATTATAGTAGAATTTAACAGGGTGATATCTGATGGTCATCATACTATTATTGCAGCAGACTCACTGTAGCATAAACATTTCACCAATGAGTAAATTTTCAAAATTTAGAATTTTTGAAAATATTCATTGTTTAGCGGATATTGTATATCTGGTTTTATGGACAATTACTTTTAGAGTTGGAGAAAAATGATTTAAGATTGAGTATTCGTATGATAGCTATTGTATATTATGTGTCTATTCACATAAAATATGCAGGAAAATCTGGGTACCTATTAAAATGCTTACTTTATTGAATTATGTACATCAATTTATTGTATTAAAAATAACTAAATATTCCCTATTAATAATACATCTTAAGCCAAATAATTGATTATTAGATAATTCACGGCCTTAAAGTAAAAATATTCCATGTCAAAATATGCAATTGTTCAGGAGAGCGTTTTTAAAGTTTGATTGCGATATTTGTTCATCAAGTAGAAAAATTCGTCCATAATTTATATCAAAAAATCAAACAAATTTTCTTTAACAATATAACATATAAATAAATAAATAATAAATTACCTATGTGCTATATAAATTAATTAAAAATAAAACCAAAAAAATACCGTTTAGAGTAAAAAAATTCTATATAAAGAACCGTTTTACTCTCAATGTATTTAAAATTTCATAGATAGTACCTTTTACTCTATAATAAATTGTATAATTTCGATCAGTGAGATAAACATCTTAAAATAAAATATGTAATATATGAAGTCAAAAGATAGGTAGGTACGTACGACGTATCGAGATTTAAGATATATCTTATATACTTTAGGAACTTAATATACTTTAAATAAATTATTCGTCATTAGAACTTTTTACTCTCAAACAATTTAAACAATTCACACAATTTAAAGCTTTATATGAATATACAAGAAAGTCAAAATCTAAAAAAACTGACGTAGAACCTTTTTCCTCTAGGACTCCGAATTATTAACTACGAACAGTTGTCATCGATAACACAATATTATAATAGGTAGGTAATACGATTATAATTTATAAGTTCGTTGCTATATAAGTCTTTGTTTATACTTTCATCTGTTTATGAATGTTAACACTTTCATTCAAAACCATCCCAATTTGTACTTAAATTTGCCACCCTTTACAACTTGTATCCATTTATTTCAAAATAGTTTTTCCTATAGTATTGTTTGGTTTATTTCATAAATATATAATATATATTATACTTATATATTGTATTTTCCTCGTTTATATTAAGGCCGATTCCTTTCTCTAATATCATAATCTTCTTTAATTCTTGTTCGATTTCTGACGTTATAACTACATAATAATATCATCTATATTATACTACGCTATAATCATTTTAGGTAGTTATCACAAATATGTAGGACCATGTGATATTAAACAAGACCCATAACCAGTGATGAACTCCTGAAATTATAATATATAACAAGCTTTTGCATGAACTGAAATCTAGTAAAATACAGTATGTGGCAAAAACATCTGACTGATTTTGGTGGACAGTAAAAAAATATCATACATGTTATCCAAAATCTGTTTTTGTAAGATCTAAGAACATATATACATATAATATAGTTTTATTTTGAGCTAATTTAAAAAATTATATCACAAGTGGATCATTATCAGCAAAAATATTCAGGCGTTCTCTGGAGCAGTGACCATCCATAACCAACACATTTATCGGTTCTTACTACTCTGTGTTTTTTTCCTTTGAGAATACCTCAAATCTAAGGTTTTCAAATACCCACTTAAAAATCTGGAAGCTTTCCTAGTTGCTATATTCATATATAAAACACTCTTATACAGTTATACTTACTGTCAAATATTTAAGAACATGAGTGCAATATGTATTCTTTATGAGGAAATTATAAACAAATTTTTTAATTTACCGAAAATAAAACTATGTTGTATATATATATATACTTTGATCTTGTAAAAAAAATTTTGGATAACTTGTATAATATTTTTTTATTGTCCTCCAAAATTAGAAAGATAATTTTGCCGCGTACTTAAGAGGACCCATTGAGAAAACTCACATGCGGATACAAGAAAATGTGTGAAATATAAAAGTAGTAAGTAAAGGTCTCGTAAAAGGTAAATCTAGTGGCAGTATATTGAAGGTTAATAGTATAATCATTTTATGCCTGCTGAAATTTAGCTGAAAGTTGTCATATACGTGTCTTAGAAAAAATGTAATTATATATTTTATATTATATTATATATTAGTTATATATTTTCGGTTAGCAATCGTGATACAAGCCATTCGTAATCGTGTTTCTTCGTAAATAATTCCTGTATGTCTAAACATAATTTTAATTTTAAAATGTACATACGTAATACGGCAAAAATGATTTCTCAATTTTTAGATGGAACGTATCTATTATATTATATTTTGGAAGGTTAAACATTTGTGATAACTTTTGAACGATGCAGTTACGTATAACGACTTGGAACACTTCTATATATAAATAAATAACAATTGATTTATTATATAATTGACTATAGATAAAGTAATTGTTAAATGGTTCATTTTATCTCAACTCTGGTACAATTATAGGTACGTTGTATTTATACCATCAGAATCCGTTAGAACCTATAAAATATCCCTAACTGTATTTTATTGAAACGCCCAGTATGTTGATTTATCACGTTCTACGCGTGTTGTGTCATTTGTTTTATCAAAACGCCATCGAATTGAATGTCAAAACGAAAAAAAAAAAAACGTAACCCTCCCAAAATCATTATAATGTAGGGGGTTTATACATATATATTATTACATTTATAGTTAGAATGAGGGGGGTAAAGGGGTATCGATTGTACTGTTAAACCTCGCGGAAAATTATATTCACCGCATGACAGATAACAGAGTAACGGAAAAGATACGAATCGAATTAAATTCATCGCGAAATCGTCGACGTTTATTTGGCAAGAAAATTATATGCACCAACCGTCGCCACGTCATTTGTAACCGCACCGATACCTACTGTTTATAAATTATTGTCGTCTTGGTAAATTATAATGCAATAAGTATAATAAATACGTTATACATCCTGAGCGTAGCAAGGAATGTATTGGTTTTGCAATGACGTGTTTTAATTTTTTTTATGTATGTATACACTTTTTAGGCAGAAGGAGTAAAGTAAAAGTAAAACCTATATAAGTTTTTGATAAAAAAAAATTGGTTTTAGTTGATACTTTGAAGAAATCATTTATTTTTTATTTTTCCAGTAGTTCCTATTGATTTATGATTAATTAATAAAATAAAAATAAAATGCATTACATTCACTGAAAGTATCCTGTTCGGTAAACGAAATTCTTCTACCTTATAAAAGTTTTTTTTTATTTATGTTTGTAAACACTGTACACATTTTTTTTCCGTGGGAGACGAGCATGAGTTTGCGAGTAAAAAGCTTTTTTGGTGGAAAATATTGGTTCAGTTGATACTTTTAAAAAATCATTTTTTGATTTTTCCAATAGTTTCCATAAACGTAAAGAAAAACTGTCTTTTATAACGGAAATATTTTATAAATGTTGAGGAAATAACAAATAAAATTGTCATGGTTATCTATTATTTTTTCTGAAGAGACGGTTGACCAACTTGCACCATTTGTATCAGAACAACTTTTTAAAATTACTTTATGCTATATTTTATGTCTTTTTTATCAAAATTGAGATGAATATTTTGTTGGATATTACGTGTACTGAAAAATATTTTTCATATATTGCTATAAAAGAGAGAAAATTAATGGTTAACTAAATATTTTTTTGGACCTTTCTCCCTTCCTTGAGAAAATCTTAGTGACCCAACTGATAATAATATTATTTGAAACATGTGTATGATATTTTATAACATTCAGTAATATATTTTTGTTTATTTGGGTTACTTATATTTGCTTTTTGAGATATTATTTTATTATTTTTTTACATTCTAAGTGTAGGGAGGAATGTTTTCCACAAGAAAAGAATGGTTTTACAATAATTTATTTATTTATTATATATATATAAAATATATTTTTCAGAAAATGAACTTCCGGATAATTTCGGATAACAAATCCGTTCTAATTGGTACCTACTTTATAAAGATAATTTTTGATTTTCCAAATAGTATTCATAAACAAACAAAAAATTGTTACAAATTGGATAATAATAAATAAATTTGTCAAAGTTACCGACTAAAATGTATTTTTTTTATGCATGTCTACTGTACAGGGTACAAAAATAATTTTCGTATGGTAAATAGTTGGATTTACTATATTTTGGTTAGAGTATCTACTTTTGCCTATATTCGTATAAAAACGTAATCATTATGGTTGATTTATTATAGTTACATCTAAGTAAAACGTATTCAATTTCTAAGTACGTTTATACCACGGATGCACTTTCAATCAAAAATTCGAAATGTTAGTATGGAAATTTGTTTTTATTGTTTCTCAAAAAGTAATGGAACACGTATGAATTATATTATAATATTAACGACGACGGTAAAATGTTATTTTCCACTAACTGCACGTCCGGCGTTCTGCGATTATACGTTGACACAAGAAAATATAATTTAACATCACATTATGAGTGAATAAATTATATCGAACGCAAATATATTGTTTATATATCTATCGAGATGACAAAAATTCTCAATAAATATCAGAAATACAGATGTATTAATTATATATCCAATGAATAATATTTTATATATAGATTTTCTCATAACGAAATATCGTATTTTTTACAAACCACAATATGTTAATAAGCGTTTGAACAATAATGCACGACAGTGATGATAAAAGAGTTAATAAAAACTCATGATTTGCAAGAAAATCGGGGTAATAATAAGAAGACGAGTTCTATATTATGGCATGTATGTAGTACACTGTATATACACTGTGTATTATACAGATGATACAGATGTACCTATACTGTACGTATTATATCGTAGAAATATTGTTTTTCGAAAGCAACGAAGCATATTATACCATTTATATATTATTATTAATAAAAAAATAATGCGTATAATATAAGTATAGGTACTTTTTTTTAAGCTTTTTATGAACATAACACAATTAAAATTCTGGTCGACCATTACAATGAACTCGTACTGACGAGTATATATATATATATATATATATAAATATATATATATAATATATAATATATATATTGTAAGAAAAAACTTCACAACTTCAATGAATTGTAAAGTTATACATTTTAAAACGCTTTTAAAAATATTAAGTAAAATCAAGCAATAAAATATTCCTTTGAGCTCACATAATACTACAGCAGTAGGTACCTATTATACAAATTATAACTTGTAATTTGAAAATAAAGGAACGGTTTCCAAGGTGCGACCGGTCGCTGAAACCGGTGCTTCTAAAAATCAAAAATATCACATTCTAATATTTTATATCATGCAGTGAAGATGTTTGTGTATTTTTTTTTTGTGTTTAGAGTAAGAGTTTAACTAATAATAATAAGTTATTTTACTCCTACTTGATATAATAAATGATTAAAAACTGCATTAAAAAAGACAAAAAGTAGATAATTTATTTATAAACAGAAAATTTGAAAAATATACGTAAAAATAAATTTTAATAAATAGGCATTTATTAAAAAATAAAATGAAATTATTTATAACATTTCAATAAGTTATTCCTCTTCTTTGTCCGTAAAATCCAATATCGCCATCATAGTCGCGGACCGGGGGCAATTTCAGTTTTTTGCTCATCTATTTACAACAATATGTAATATTTAGTTTATTAAAATATTATTTCATATTTTCACTTGATACTTTTTATTTATACATAGATAGGTAGTTAAAATTTTACTAGACAACATATGTGGTGTACAACTTTTAACACACAGTACTCTGTGTCCTGTGTATATATAACTAAAATTCAATCAAATAAATTTCGTCCTGAAATGTGTGCAATATAACATTCATAGTATATGAATCATATGGAATTTGATTATTTATTAATAGTGTCATACGACATTTTAAAGTATTTTACAGAATGTATAGTTTGATTTCGGTCGGCTGTGGTCGAGTGGTCGAAATGCGTATTTTGGCGCACGAGGTCCCCAGTTCGACTCCCAGGTAGAAAATGAGGTAACTAACAAGATTTTTCTCACTGGTGGCGTCTTGTCTCTGATGTAACCCAACTGTAATTACCAAAACCTTCCAAAACTTAGTAGCTATGCTTGTCGTAGCTACCAAGGACCATCTTCAATTCCCCTAACATGTAAAGGTGTAATCATAAGCGTGTTAGAGTTTGGAAAATAAGAGGATATAAAACTGTTAATTTATTTATAAATTGATTTTAATGATATTTTACTATTTTTTCATGAATATTGTTTTGTGTGATATAATATATATATTATTGTTATACCAATCTTTATATAAATATATTTCTTCTGTCCGTGTCTAATTATTCAAACTCCTAAACGGCTGGACGGATTTTTATGAAATTTTTTGTGTGTGTTAGAGTAGCTCCTTAGATTTACAGTTGGATCCGATAGGTAGTGCTGCAATCGGATTCTAGGAAATTTGTTTTTTATTTTTTGACGAAAAGTTTTTAAAATTTTTTTTATTTAAGATTTTGCATAACATAACATATAACCCCAAAATGTCAACCCCTCCCCAATATTTTTTTGAAATGAAAAAAATCACAAGTTCATGAATAATTGACTAGTAAAACATTCTATATAAAAAATATATTTTTTTTTTAATTTTATTAAAATAGATTAAGCAAACAGAATATGTAAAATACTAAACACTGGGGCAAATGACGTCACATAAGATTGCTATGTTGTACCTATACAGAAAAGTTTCTATAAAGATTAAAAAAATATTTAAAACAGAACAATCTAATCCGGGCAACGCCGGGTAATACAACTAGTTACTTATAAAAATTTAATAACATAATAAATTTACATGTTGAATATTTTATCAAGTGTCAAGTGTGATTAGATGTATAGATGTATATAAATCATACTATATTATATAGTTTCATGCATGGCTAAATATCTAGCCATGAAATATGGTTTTATGTATCATTGTATCAAGATATTGATAACATTTTATTATATTTCATTCACAAATTGATAGATATACAAAACAAACTAGATAGCCCACTGTTATATATAGAGCTTGTATATTTAGTTGAAGCACTTGGCCACCATTCAAAGCGAGTCTAATGTACATATTATCATACATGAGTTTATGAGATGTATTATTCTGCGCAGTACATAATTGATAATTTATTTTGAAAAAATGAAACATTTAATAAAACTTTTTAATTAATATCGTGTAATAATATAGTGTTATGAAAAATGTATAAAATGTATACAAATGTGTAATAA
The DNA here is from genome assembly GCA_025469235.1 of Pemphigus obesinymphae. Taxonomy (NCBI): domain Eukaryota; kingdom Metazoa; phylum Arthropoda; class Insecta; order Hemiptera; family Aphididae; genus Pemphigus; species Pemphigus obesinymphae. The sequence goes on from JAIPRL010001706.1 coordinate 20,190, forward strand.
ATAATCAGTGTATAAATAAACGGTTAAAATAATCAACAGTAATTATTGTGGTAAAATACCTATGACTTGTATAGTCATATGTTGCAATACAACTTGATTTCTTAAAAACAGCAACTCTTATTTTTATACCGGATATATAGATACACTGAATATTAAAATATGGTCCTAAATGAAAAACTGGAATAGATTTACGTTTCAAAATGAAATTAAAAAAAATTCTCATTTAAATCTTGTTAATAAGGTCAATTTAGACACCGAAGTAAATAACTGCTGTCTTATAAATCAGTGTCAAATTTGTTATAAAATAAAAGAAAATATATTTCATGGGGTTAATTGTATACAGCTATACAGAACAATTTCATGTTTATAGTCAACTAAAAATTATTTATACTTAAACTGTGTAAGTATTAGGAAAAACAATCTCTTCAAATGTATTAGATTTCCCGGTTTCTCTTTCTTTTTATGACATATTAATTTATAAAACCGGATACAGGCAAGACAACATTTGCCGTCGGCTCTATGCGTGCATTTTACTCGTCCATACGGCTACAAGAGACGCGTGATGTACACAATTTTTTGATTAAATATATCTTAATCGCAGATAAGATAAATTTCTTCAATTTAACTTATAATCATTAGTCAGTGAAAATTTGTAGAAATATTGCTACCGGTATTGTTGAAAACCTGTGCAGACGACGCTATAATATTTAACGTCCAGCGATGAAAAAGCCTCAGAAAATACATCAATAAATTGATGCCTTGTCTGGATGCGGCTTAAATACGTCGATTGTCAAATCAACAATCTCTGTGGTAACCGTGACAACAAATCAATTGGACGGACAGATGAACACAACAGGGATATAAGGTATTTACATTTATGTTTAGAAACTTAAAATAAGATAAATAAAAGGAAGAGAGAGAGAGAGAAATAAAAACATTAACTATATTTTATTTAGATGGAAATATATCAAATTTAAATAATTCTGATGTAAGTGAGGCGTGCAAATATAGTTGTCGTTGCAGGTCAAGGCGTAACGACAAAGCGGCTTACGCGAAACACAACGTTTTGGCCTTTAAATGATTTTGAAACCGTCTATAATGCGCGTGCGCTAGCTATATACGAGTAGGTACTGCCAAAGTACATATTGGCGATTAGTGAGGGGAACAAAATGCTTTTGCGGTCTGTCTGCGATTAAAAGCCGTATAGTGTGTATACACCGCGAAACCGGGGAGGGTGAGTTTTTAGATTTAGCTCTCTTTAGCTCTAATACACGTAACGCATTATCCAAATACGAATAATATATTCATTGAAAATTGTACCTATATACACATAAATTGGTATATAGAGCATATACTTTTATATTATACCTACTACTAGATATACGTGTAAGTAAATATATACAGAGTGGTTTTTATTTCATGTTACAAAAACGTTCTCTTGAAATTATTATTAATATCCAAAAGCGAGAACATTTAAAATTATTGACCAAATAGAGTTTCCGATCAAAAGTTATCATACCTCGACAATACGGATCCTGTGTGAAATTTTCTTAAGCATATATCATATTTTGCGCCTATATCAGTACCTATATAATATACACACATACATATATATATATATATATATATATATAGGCACCGTACAAATTACCCGAAAAAGTTCAATATAGTAATATAGTAAAAAGTATCAATATTTCACCATTAAAATGTGGGTAATGCGAAAAATATCACCCTGTATACATATGTGTATGCGCCTATTACTAATGGAATTCACACCTCTCACAGAAATATTTTTTAATACCATCAGATTGTTGTTTTACGCAGAGGCAGCCATACACTATATAAACATTACACGCAGTCGAAGGTATTGTAATATTATGCTCGGCTGCTCGCCCTGTAGTGCAACCGCGGCTGTGGCAGCGGCAGCAGCCGTTAACGCTGTTAATCCGTATTAAACAGAAATAATAATAATAACGGTGGAAGGGGGAAAAGGCGAAAAATAACAACGACGTCGACCCGAAACGAAATCCGTTAAAAGCCCATTAAACGACGTCTCTTAAGTCTTAAATATATGTCTATATATATAAATATATACTTATACTATAATATATACGTACGTATTATATATTAAAGAATATTACTTGTAAACATACTACTATAACGATCAGAGAGAATTTTTTGTAAATTTTTCCTCCGCATTACACATATACGTATTACATCACTAGTTTTGTTTTCTCGGTAAAAAATCTTTTAACAAAAGAGTTTTGCGATAATGTTTTTCGTATAACCACTGCACACTTTTAGGAATCCTGCAGATAAAACCCTAACAAGTCACAATACCGGTAAGTCAAAAATCCCAACAATCAGTAACATACGTCAGTTACTCGCTGCAGACTTGCAGTAATGACTAATGTCTACAAATTATAATGATTTATGTATGTATCATTAAAAAGTGAACCAATTTTGAACATCCTTTTTTTTAGATACTTTCGTTCATTTTGAAAAACAGTGGATCGGCTCCTTTTGTGCGCCCCAAGAACTCTACCAGTTTGTACCCAATTGATAAGTACAGTAGATACTAGACGTGAATTTTCAGATGAATCTCTTGAGAGGAATTTTCTAGAGTAGATTTCTGGGTATACCTCTCACTATATACTCTAATTAACACTGGCATTTCGAAGCACTCAAACACAACATAGTGATATGGGCTTGCAAATTTTGACTTATCGATATTTTGATCTGACAAGATTTTGACTTGTCGACAATTTGATTTGCCGGGATTTCATATCAAACCCCGCTGTTATATATTAGTAGTAAATAATAACGTATATGAATAGAAAGATAAATATGGGCTTAGATAATGGAGTGTTTTTCTAACCCACTAAAACAACACGTGTCGATCTTTTTATTTTGACGTTTTCTATATGACTAGGTAAATCATTAACTGAAGAATATTATTATAATTTTCATACCTTTGAAATTTATTAGAATGATATGTATTAGATTTCATCAATGAAAAATTACATTCTAAACCATATTATTCAAGTTTAGATTCAGTGGATCTTGCTGGAGTTTTCTAATACCGGATAAGACCTTAAACCAGTTGAAACGGTGCGATTTATACATGACATTGTATACAAGATTATATTTTAAATTCATAATTATTATTTATTGGTGCGATTCGCTCTGCAAACAAATATGAATTATTTTCAGTTCAGCCTCTATGGCTAATGGTTAGTGTGATCGAAATCCCCCTGTATAAAATTGTATTGTATATACCGGCAGTCTTGCAATGTATAGTCGAATAAATGTATTTGAATAAAATTACTTTAATAAATATTTTTAACCCATTAAAAAAAATATTAGGTAATTAATTATATTTAAAATATCACTTAATTACTAATTCCCACAAATAGTTGGAAGAAAAGGTGAAGGAAAAGTAGAAATTTAATTACTAATTATTATACTTTTCAAATAATTTGAAAAAATATTTTGAATAGGTAGGTACCTATATATTATTTATTTGAAATACAAAATATAAGTGTTCTTTACAAGGTTTTGTAAACGGATGTAGATTTTGACACGGTCACGTACTCGCGTGGATGTAACCATTTCTTACCCCAATTATCAGGAGCGTATTTATTGGGGGGGAACTAATGGGGCTCCACCTCCTCGAAAATGTCAGGATACTTTTTTAAGTATGCTTATGTCCTATAGAATGTCATATTGTTGTTACAAAACTCAATGATTATATTACTCAGTGCCTCAGACTCCCCCCCCCTCAAAAAAAAATCTAAATATACTTCCATGCCAGCAATATAAGGTAAAAGGTTTATTTTTGGTTGACCATAGCAATAAGTTATAATGTTTAATGAGTGAAATGTATTAATCATTCATAATAATAGATGCGCATATACCTGTAATCTATATTATGTAATATTGTTATTTTTTTATACTTGTAAATTGTAATATTTAAGATAAAAATAAGAAAACAATAGCAATTATTATAAAAAATGAGTTTTGACAAAACATGTTTACAAAAAAAAAAAATATATATATAACGGTCGTGGTGCACCACTATATAGGTAGATTTTTATCAAATACGCTATAGTGATAAACTGAACCATTCACATTACATCTGTACAATTTAACGTAACGACTGGAGCGAAATGAAAACAATTCAAATTTGTTTGCAAAGCGAACCGGTGTATCGCCACTTTTCCTCCTCCTTTCTCAATCTAGATGCCTCAAAGCTGCCCCTGGATTCATATCCAGTATATCGGACTCAGAATCAATTTTGAAACCACTTAAACAAAATTAAAAACTTGTATACACGTCTAATAGAAACACCAGCTATTACTACACAAACCGTTGATCTCGCATCTGCTTGCACTCTCATTTTAATCAACTCTCTAATGTGAAAGAAAATTTCTACATATTTAAATCGAATTGTTTGCATCTGGTGCAGTATGCTACAATTAAATACAACTGCAGAGCCGAATTGGTCTACCTGTTTACCATGAAAACCTACCATTTATACGTTACGCGTGAATACTTCAAAATTAGTTTTTAAAAATTAATGAAAATTTCAGTACGAATTGATGTGCACCTATTATTTTGAATTTTAATATATGCATTTGTATTCTATTTTGCTGATGTATTAAACCATAGCTTAATACTTTTTACACATTTAGGGTATTTTGATTTACAAGTACATTGTTTTAAATTATTTCTTTTATTTCATTAAAAAACTTCATTTTTCACATCACTTTTTAATATAGATATACCTACAACATATTTGCAAAATGTGGTTATATATTCCAAAAGTTTTTTTTTATTAATCCAGTAATCGCTATTTCATATTTTCAAACTATCCATTTTCAAGGATTATTTTTATGATAATTGTATTTTGATTGAATGAGTTTTCATAAATTTAATGATAATTAATATTAGATACCTAGGTATTAATAAAGAAAGTTCTTACATGTTTTCAGATACCTATGACATGCATATTGCATAAGAATATGTAGACACTAATATACAAACGTTCTCGCATATATTTATACTTAAACAGATACTTATACACCTACATAATAAATAATAATATATATAAATGTATTTTAGGTTCTAGTGGATAACTATATACTAGCTAGTGGTTTTATAATGATGCTTATTACCTATTTTATTTTTTTAGAAACATCTTATCCACCAGAAGACTTGAACCAATCGTTACGATTGTTTACATTTTCATGTAGCTAATGTTATCCGGATGATACTTTGAAGAAGTTATTTTTCGATTTTTCAATAAGGACCTGCGCGAGTAAAGTAGGTAAACCTTATCGAAAAGAATAAAAAAAACAGTTTATCTCCTCGTAATTTCGGAAAATATGTCTAGAAATATTTAATTTTTACTAATATATGATTTATCATTGCTTTCAAATTCAATATACCTATTATAACAACCAATATCCTATACCTGACGAGCAAAATGTTTCTACCACTTACAAACCGAATAATATATAATTGTTACTTTTCATATTTTTATAACCATTTAAAAAAAATTTAAATATAAATTAAAAATATATATAAAGTATACATTTTCGATAAGTACCTACCTAAAATTAACAGAAATTATATGACTGTATTCATATTTTAAAGTTTATATCCTCAAAACGTGACCTATATATCTACAACTGATAAGTAATAATCGAAAATGTACCTGTTATATTTAATATTTAAAAACATTTCCTTGGGCTCTTCCACATAAATTGTAAATTATAATAATATAAATAAACCCAAAACATTTTATGAAAGTAAAAAAAAGTTACCCAAATGTATATTATCAAAAAATTTCTTCCGGTAAAAAATGTTTACATGAAACATGTGTGCGGAGTCCATGTCCACGTGTTATACGTATAGTATACATTGGTATAGGTACTTACTTACCGGTACAAGCTTGAAATTATTTTCAAAATATCATTATTTTATACGTTCAAATACAACACTTGGACCTGGTGTAATTAATATCTATTAATTTATTAGATGTTTACTCATTTACTGTTAAGTATAATAAAACTCTTTGGTGTAGCTTTTATAATCGCAATAATATATAAAACGTGTTTTTGAAATTGATTAACGAACATACTCAACACAATGAATATACAGATTAATTTTAATCGTTGATGACGTATGATATATATATATATATATATATTTTTGTTTTAATTTCGTTTCAATTTCATTTCAAAATACCTAATACGGTTTACCTGGCCATTAGGTAGCTCAATCATATTGTAACGCATTTTCGGGTGACAGTTTGCCAAGAAATCCATCCCCCAAAAAAAGCCACTTTTCGTCGAATGATATTATGTGTCCAGTATAAATGTGTAATCCGTTCGATTTAGAATAAATCACGTATCGTCTGGAATTCGATGAATTACTCTCGGGGAGTGTCACTCAAAGAATATAATATTGTGCGTGTGATGTGTGGTTTTACAAAACGACCGCACACGTCCGTATATCGTCCAGACCATTTTGGTCGTCTGAAAATTACAAATTAAAACATTTGGTCAGGAAGTCTGCAGAGTGTGTGTGTGTGTACGAAAAAAAAAACGAACGAATAATTAACAAACAATTAATAATAATATATATTTCGGTTTTGTTTAATAAACAGCTCCGTTATGCAGTAGTCGCAGTAAATCAATATACAATTACTATATATATTATACGCGTCGCACAAAACCCGCCGATAAATAGCACAAATAAATATGAATCTACGTAAATTAATATATATATACGATGTGTAATGACCATAATATGAGCCTTATTATATTTTAATAATGATAAGTCTGTAGATGATTACGCGTTATACACATGAAAAAAAAATGAAAAAAAAAAAAAAAACATTTTCTTCCGACATTTTTCTCGTAAATAATATTATTATTACACAATAAATATATAATATTATCTACCAACTACGTGTATTACATAATATTATTTATATATAAAGAATAGTTTTTTTTTTTTTTTTTTTGTACAGTATATCATAATATATATGTATGTATATATAATGTTAATTGCACCGTTTAAATGTACTAAAATTAATAACTATTTACAAAATATCTAAACTACATATTATATAGTATAATCATGTGTATATATATATATATATATATAGGTATAATAAGCGTCCTAACAATGTATAATATAGGTATGGAGAATATATAATTATATAGGATTTTTTTAACTGCTGTGATTAATTAAATCGCGGTTCAAAGTATAAAAAAAACGTGCGATGTTTTTCGGAAACAGGTATACATACTATTCGAAATTTTCTAAACACTACACTATACTATATTTTAGTATATTTTGATATTTCTCACTTCAGAACAGAGTCGTTCGTATTATAGACAAAAAAGACTCGAAAGTCCAACAATTAATATTATATACTCAAATAGGTTATTTTATACATATATATATATATATGTATAGATCCTATCCGTATATTATGCTGTGGTTTGATAGGATAATGATGATAATGAATTCCCAAATAAATGGGGGGGGGAAGAAGGTTTTTTACAAACGTGAACATATTGTATACAGCACGATAAAACATAATAATAATTTAATAATAAATAAATTGTATAATATTCGTACAGCTATATAGGGAGGGTACCGCGAGTTATTTTCTTCATTCTCATTATCTCGGGAATAGGGAGGAGGGGGGGAGGGTTAGAAACCGAAAAAACGATTTCCGACGAGATATTGACGACAATACGAGCATTACGTATTATTATAATGATGACACGTTATGTTGATAATGTTGATAATGATGATGATGATGTCAATCGAAAGAAAATTCTGTGCGTCGTGATGGACGGCGCATCACCAGCCGGCGGTGATCGGCGGGTGAGGCGGACTGTATCACGTGAACGGCCTGTGGAGCGCCAGCGGTTGCGGTAACGTGCACGACGATGGGTTGGTGAGGCCGATGCGGGGCGGGTCAATGGACATCATCGGTGGGGGTGGCAGCGATTGGAGCGACAGGGGCGGCAACATCGGTGGGCCCGGTGACGGGGCACCCAGGCTGATGCTCGACTCGGAGCCGGTGGTGCTGGCCGCGCCCGGTGACAGAGACCGCCGCAGGTTCAGGTGCCGGCCGCCCGAATGCGACAACTGTGCGGCGAGCTGCTGCTGTTGCATCCTGCGAACAAAAACGGAAAACCGATTATTCCAGTATTATTCCGGACATTTTAATTTTTTTTTTTTTTTTTTCATTTATTTAGTCAATAATTTGCAGGAAAAAGTTGAGTACTTTTTTTTATTTTAGAAGCGGAAAAATTTGATTTCGCCTATATTATAGAAACGCATATATTTAATTTAACCGGCCCTGTATATATATTATATTTCATGGGCCCGCCGAAAATTAATATTTGGCCGGTATCCACTGTCCGTGTGCGGGTACTTTGGTGTGTGCAGCATGTGTATACATTGGTTATATATCCATACTATAGGGCTGTTATAAAATATGATAATTATGTGTTTCAGTCTACAGGAGGATCGAAAGACGAGAGTAATGTGTGTATTATGTTGATGGCCGAAATCAATTTATATTTTCTATTGTAGACGAGTACTTATGTCGTTTTCACGCCACCGCCGGACGGACGGTGTATAGAGGTGGATGTCAATAACCAGTTATTAAATTTTTTCGCAGATATGAACACGACTACAATGAACAGGAAGTGTCGGGGGACATAAAAGGCGACGATGCGGCGGAGAACGGCGATTTCGTTCGAAAGGATGTCGTCCCTTCGCCGTCGCCTCCACAGTAGAGCTACCGGGCGCCGCCGAACGTACACACACTAATCACATATAATAACCAACACAATCGCGACAGTTTAAAAAAAAAAAAAGAAAGACCTATGAGCATTATTATTATTATTATTATTATTGTTGTTATCAATCAATCTGGCTGTCGGCTGTTCCACGTGCGGTACCCTCTTTTACTATCATACGCGAATCATAGGCGGATATCCAGTTAAATATCTAGAGAAGGGGACTTAAATTTACCATATAGTATAAACAGACCCCCTAAATTTTACCTAAATACATTGTTTTGAAAACCGGCACATTGTATGCAGTGTACACAACTTATGGAGATATATTTTATATCCGATGATAGATTTAGACTGCGATCAAAAAATAATGAAAACATTGTCCTCTTTTTACTTTTTGACTATAATGTTCCTCGTGCATTTTCAATAGAGTGTTACCGTACACGCTCTCTCTATATTATATTATATTTACGTTTTTAGATACTTCAGTTTTAAATCAATTATTTTAAGAGGTCTAATCCTCCCTACAAGCCTCTCTAGATTTTTGTCAAGGACGTAAATAGAAAAAAAAAACAAAGGTGCGTACAAATGTCACTTCAAATTCGTCATTTGTTAAATATTTTTCGGAGCATTTTTATCAACTATAAGTGCCTAAGTGAATTATACAGTAAAATAAATTGTGATAATAGTAAATGGGTTACGACAATTCATCAGGATGTAAATACTATAACGAAGAACTTATTAGTTAGTTATTATTGATTATTATTACAAATTTACAATATTATTGTTATACATTTGCACACACATAGGGATACAATACTAAGGAGTTCATTTTTTCGGGCATTTAAAAATATACAACCTCTACAGCAACGACGTCTATCGTACCGGTTGTTTTTACTATTCACTAATATCAAATATGGTATAAGTATTCGGTGTACAGTTCAATTATTGTCGTGCATAGCTGTAGTATACTGGCTTTAATAAAGAGAAAAGCATTGTAGTACATATAGAGAGGTAATTTTGAAAAAAATATTTTTTCTAACTAAAAACTCATTATAGTTCAAGTTAATTATTATTATACTTGTCTTATGATGACATGTTGTGTGTTTTGAATAAATGATCGTATGGAAATTGGGAATGAAATTATTTGTGCCGACTTATATATATTTTTAGCATTTTACGTTCGTCATATTAGGTACACTCAATATGTGTCTATGAGTTGTGTATACTATTATTTGTGTTTGTGTCAAAGTCTTAAATCGTATATAATATGCTCATGTTAATAAACTATAAATGCACGAACAGATTTATTTATTTTTTCTCTTATGTAGCTTTACAGCGGACCATCTGCGCGCACGGTAAAGGATTTCCAAAATCAAAATGCGTGGCGTTTGCCGAATCACTCTTTCGCCCTCTTTCATCTTTCAATCCTGTCCTCACACCCCCTTTCACTCTCCCAGTAGATATTATATACATATATATATACAACATATTTCACGGTGTTAGTGTATATATTATTATTATTATTATTATGTTTTCGTACACTCTCTTTTATCCAGTTAACGGTCTTTTGAACGCGCTCACCCTCACCCTTTAATCGCCGTACGCCTAATCGGCCGTACAAAAATACTCCCCCCCCCCAAAAAAATTCCGACGACGCTCTATACGTATAACCCCTTGGCCCGTTTTCGTGCTCTATTTACTCAGAGAATACAGAAATGTATAATGCGCGACAACACGACGTCGAAGATTATACGTCGATATCGCATATATAGGCGTTGAATAAAGAGGCTGAAGGGACTGTACCCCACCCCCTCCCATAATAACTATAATTATCTTTTAGAAATATAGAAATTGGTAAGTTACGTATAAATGTATAATATATTGTGTATAATTTCCCTTAAATTTCATTAAATACATTTTGAATACTATTATAAGGACAGTCGACAGTGTTATAATAATAGCTAATAATAAAATTATATCGATTAGGTATACATTCTAACTAGATTAGAACTTTTTTAAACCGCAGAATCAAATCTAATATCAATCTATAACCATAACAAAAAATGGATATAGATGGGAGGGCATAGCCCCCTGTGAGCTTATAGAGACATAATATATACATAATACTGAATGCACTCCGCATGATTTTATGACCCCGCCTACGATCGTCACACAATAATGACGAGTTAATACTTTTTTAAATTATATAGATAAGCCTATACTTTATATTTGTCAACGTACTGCAGTGTACATAGTATGTATATTATTATATATGCCTCCCTAATAATATACAGTAGTTGAGATAAAGAGCGCCGAAAGAAAAATAAATAAATAAATAAAGGACGCATTCAAAGTAACGGAATAGATTGAAATCGATTGCCTTAATGATGCGAAGTTTCGTTCGGCTTTCTTTTCCTCAAATTGAACAAATAGAAAAACCGTTTTTTACCACCGATCTCCGCGTAATATTCTGCCGGTCGTCGGACACGGTTGTATATACGTATAGTATATAACCTCGGGGGCATTTGAAATAACAAAAAAAAAAAATGTTAAAATCCCTCGGCTCAGTGAACACGTAAATATCACGAGGGAGGAATTACATTTTTTAATTTTTTTTTTTTTTTCATATTATATTATATACAACAATCAAAGTTGTATTGTGACTCGTTCGATTTTCGTAACAATAATCTAATGACCATACATAACAGCGTCGTGGTCGTCAATTTAAATACGACGTCAATATATTATTATAATAATATACATGATTTATATATACGATGTATAGCGTGTGATTTTTACACTAGATTATAATATTGGCTGCTATATTGTGGCCGGCGATGGGCAAACACCTATATATATATTATAATTGCAATATATTTTTCGTTTTTTTTTCCCTTTCCTATTCATTATTATTATTGTTATTAATATATTTTTTCTATTTTTTTTTTTTCAATTCTCTCTTTTTTTCCCGCCCCGGGTAGGCGTACGTATATTATAACGCGTTTCCGTATGTATACAGCCATCACATCACGTCGACGACAACGACGACGAACAAGCCTCCCCCTTCCCCCCCCCGGGGTTACCCGCCTACCGTGAACACTTGACAATTTAATGACTCCGACTACTATATGACTACTATATTACTACCGATGCCATGTTTATTTAACGACAATGACATTGACGATTTTCCAGCGTGCGGTGTAAATATAATATTATAATATTGTATATATATATAGGTACACCGGACGAGTTGTCGTCGTCATTTTCGTCGTTTGTCAGTGTTTTTTTTTTTTTATTTCCCCCCCCCCCCCCCGTATATTATACGACACGATACCACAGAAATTCCGAACAGTCGTCGAAACTATTTTTTTTTTTTTTTTTTGGTCTCCTTCGCCCATACACGACTTTCGTGTTGACACTCTTATTTTTCACCTATTCACCGAATTTAACTCGATCAACGTCGGACGTGATTGATGATAAGCTTGGCCGTTAAGTGTTACACATTATCGTAAGTCATAACGGTTCGAAATGCCCGCGTTTTCACATTATAAATAACAATATTGTAACGCTCGTATGATAATATGACGAGGCCGGTTTTTTGTGGACACCTGAGGATATAATATTATTATACGGACAAGCGCGCGTGTGTGTGCCCGGTGAAACCAATATTTATTTTTGTACAAACCCGATGACTTGCGCGAATAAGAGGCGCCAGTTGTAATGCCGTCGAGCAGGAAAGAGAGACGGTTTTCAAAAACGAAACCCATAGGTCCATTCTAAGGAACGGGATAGCCGCAGACATCATTACAAAACAATTTCCAGTTTTCGACGACTCCCTTCAAAGATAACAACCGCATTTAATGGCGCGAGTTTAAGTAGGATTTTTTTTTTTTTTTTTTAATTTGATACGATACCAAGTTAAGTGCCAGTTAATTATATGTACGTAGTATAATATAGTTTCATGTTAGTTTTTTTCGTGATATTAACAACTATCCACTTTCCAATACAAGATAACTGCTAATAAAAATAAAGTATATTATATCGTACGTGTACAGTAAATAGATACTTATTCAGATACGTAATATATAAGCCAACACCCATATAGACTATAGATTTATCATTAAAATCAAAACAGCTGCCGATCGTATTAATCGTTCATACACATTCGATCCTATAAAGCACATTAGCAAATCTTTAGAAAAAACAACTTGACCGCATCTGTATGTATACATGTACGAGTATACAAGAAGTATAAACTGTATTTTGGCTTTTTACGTCTATACTAAAGTGTGGAAACGGTAACTGAAATCTCTCAATATCTTTGTACAGAGCCATACAATTTGAATTTATTTTTTGTTTTAGTTCGTTGTTATACTTAGTAATACACATTTTCACACACTCAAAATTGTTTACTGTTGATTAGATATGCGCATGCGCAATACAACTTTTTTTCTTAAATAGCAACCCCTCCCCTCCCCTTTGATCATTAATTTTTTTTCCTATTTTTTCATGAATTTTAATGGTTAAACCACATTTCTAAGTCCAAAATTAGCTGAGACATGACAATTTAAAGTTATTCGATATTCATACATTATATTTCCTACTGTTTTTCACAATACTTACTAAAATTTAATAGGAACTAAAATAACTTGGATTTTAATATTCTCTACCATTTATTGTATTTTTATCGGGCATTTTAAACTTTCGGCTTGGCCACCGAAGAAAGCTTCCCAGACGTGTTTGGAGGCTTGCATATTGTCTTACAAAATGAATTAATGATAGAAAATAATAAAATCCAAGCTATTTAAGTTCCTATTACAATTTCAATAAATATTGTTAAAAATAGTATGAAATATAATGTATGGACATTGGATATATTGAATATCGAAAAACTATATATAGAAGGCAGGATTATAAATGAAAAGATTTTTTTTTTTTCAATATACTGAGAATACAATGTTTTACGAAGTAGGTAGGTACATGATTGTGGTTTTTCTTGTTTGTTTTAATAAAAACCACTTAGTCCTAGAATCGATTTTTTACAAACCTGGTTTTTAAAAATGATCTGATTAAATATATTAATTATAATAAAAATTAAAAAATAATTACCTAACCAACTGAACATAAAATAATAATTATATAATAAGCCCATATAAAAAATGCTCGATTTTTTTTTTTTCGAGTTTTTTCGAGCTTTTCAGTACGACCGTATAAAAGCCCGGAGGGTTGATTTTACGACATGCCGGCGCAAAGCACGAAATCTCGTTTAAGCCCTGCCCATATATTTACTTCCTGTTTGCGCATAATTTACGTCGAAAATCCCTAGCTCTTTCTCGTCATCGTCGTCGGTAACACGATACGCGCGAACCGTTCGATTTTTATACACTGTACGGACACGGAAAAAGCGCCGGGCCCGAGGGTCACTCCCACGGTTCTCACGTAAACAAATTTTTACTTCCCCCGACATGTACACGCGGTAGAAGTCATCGCATCAGCGTCGGAGTCGACGGCGCGGGTTAGGGTCTTCTCCCATGTGCTGACGGTCGCCGATAAAAAAAAAAAAAAAAAAAAATAGAAAAAAAAAACACGTATGTATATAAAGAGAGTAGAATAGTATACGTGTGTGTACACAGTTTGTTTTGTAACAAGGGTAGCTTCGCGTTGTGTGCGTGTGTATTTTAGGGTGGTTTCAGTCTTGGAGAAAAATAAATATATATTATTATTATATTATATACGAATATAATAATATAAAGAAGTACAGTCTGTGTTGTTTTTGGCCGTGTACGGGCGCCTTTTAGCTTTTTGGTCAAGAGGCTCTCCCAACAAACACACACCCACATACATAATACACACACACACACACACACACACACATAGACATTAATATATTATGTTATATCGGGTGCACAGACTCGGCGCCACATTGTTCGCGGGACAAATCGAAATTTACGCGTATTTGATTTTCACTCTCCGATTTTGCGGATCTCCACTGTGCCGAAAACGATAATATAATATAGAGATGGACAGATATATATATATAACTATATACATACACGAGTATACAATATTATATATATATATATATATGGTGATAGAAGGGAGACCGGAGAACCATATTTTGGCGATGTACGTCGTTGTCGTGGCTGGGTAATACGATATTTTTTTTTCCACTGTTGTTTCATCTGGCTAGTATACAATAATAATAATAATAATAATAATAATAATATATAGATAGTTGCTTTGTTATGTATTTGATCGAAACTGGACCTGACATAATACTTCCGGCCCTCCTCGACATCGTCGTTTCGTGAAGAAAACCAGTTTTCTATATTCCAGATACACACACCATCGCCGCCGTATTATGTTTCCAATAATATTTTGCCAGATCTTCCTGGACAGATAAACAAACAACGTCCGCAACGACATTGTTTGCACTTTAAACGTTGCAGTTACATCTTTTTGTTCGAACCGCAAACGACACATATATATATATATATACGCATAAAATGATACTGTACTTGTGGGTTCATATCGAAAAAAATCCAAAACCTAATCACATACCGAATCTACAAGTTCATTGATTATTGTTCCGCTGTGTGGTCTACTTATATTGTCTCGGAGCACTCGAAAAAATTATGTTATATAGGCTCAAAGGTAATGAAAATCGTTTCCTTAGATCTGTGTATTATACATTATATTATATTATGCTGTCCAATGTCTTTGATGTAGGCATACGTATATATAAGTATATTGTATACCTACTGCAGAATTCAATATTTCGCAATTGTCATCTGATACCGAATTACCGCAATATTACCTATAGTACATATTGTATAATATATACTATACAAATAAGTGTATAAAGTATAAACGATTACAAATCTTTAAATTTATAAACGATTTTGGACCACGATATCGGCTTGGTTTCAATATATATATTATATTTCTTTCAAATTGTTATAATAGCATTATATAGGGTTTTTAAATTACAATCTTATGTTTTTATAAATTGTATAGGTACATATTAAAAGTTCGAAAATCATATAGGTACGAAACTCAATAAACAGTATTTATTTTTCAATAGTTAGATTTACCTCGGAAATTCAAGGTTGAACTTGTGTATACATGACGTACATGACGAAGTACATTTGATTGGAAAATTCCCATATGGTTTTGAGATCAAAAGAGTTACTTTTGGGGGAACCACCGAAATTGACTTTGTGCTCGCTCAGCAAAGGAGAGTAAAATAAATAACCAATTTATTTCTCCACATAATACTCGTTATTCAAATCAACAATACGCAAGATTCGCATGCATATTGTTCCCCTTGCGTATTATTTCATCTCGTTTTTTTTATTTAATTTTCTATATGCCTGGTTTTTTTATTTTTACATTGTCCTTAAATTTGTTCCAAGTCACGAGATTCATCACCGCGTCTTTTGTCCCCCGGCTATAGAGTCGACTTTCCAGTCGAATCGTTTCAAATTCAATATTCCTGATTTAAAAGTATACAGCGTATTATTGTAACACACAACGCGAAAACGATTCCGTCGGTATTTCGAATATATACGACGGGAAAATATTGCGAAAATGGTCTTTTTGAGTAAGCGCGCTATTGATTTTGTAATTTCGGTATTTCTTGTTCATCGTTTTATTTGTCTCTTTTTTCTCTCTGTTTTTTCTATATATTCTCATAAGTCGGTTGGTTATTACTTCAGGCAGAAGCCGCCGCACCAGTGGCGAGACAATTAAATGTCCACCCCTTTTGCCGGAGGCTCGTGGAAACAAAGCACACAATCCTTTCGGCTTTTTATAAAGATATATCACGACACGGAGTAAAAACGAAAATTGCGGAACTCATGACTTATATAGATATATTTATTACTCTATATATCTATATATATCTACATCTTCGTGTTTAATTTGTTCTAAAATATAGTGTACAAAAATCGTTATCTTCGAAAAATAGATTTTCAACCTTTATACCGAACATAAAACGTCAAAACGCTTCAAAATTATTTTTCACAATTATTTACAAAATACATAATACTAATAATGAAAAAAAAAGCATATAATATTATTCTGTCTATCAAGGAGTTAGATATTTCAGGCAGAGTTTCCGAATGATACATTATTATTATTATTTTTATGACTTATGAATATTATGAACAATAATTTCTTATAGAAATATTATGCGTATTATATAAGTTAACAGAAGTGGAATAATGACATATTTGTGATAATTGTATGCAAATATAATAATATGTTACATTATAATACAATATAATATTATATATCAAAATTACTCCCTATTTAATAATGACTAGCTAATGGTACATTATTGTTACAACCCTTTATAGAAATGACGACGTATTAATAACTGCTGTATAATTCGGGTGATATATAACCTGTTCGTATGAACCGAGCGCCATATAGAAATATCGCAATAATATAAAATATAACTTATGGGTTTCAAAATTTTCTAGACCTCATAATTTCTACTTCGGGGAAATCATCTTTCTATATAGGTATCTACACTCGTTTACAATATACTTAATACTTATTCCGCGTTTATTCTCTTAAATTCCGAGTTAAATTAATGACCATAAATTAAAAGATTTCATTTCATTATTAAATGAGTCGTATTATTTACCTCTTAAAACATTGTTCAGTTTTAATGAGTTTTTTACCTTTTTTGCTTGAACGGTTCAGAAGGGTATTTACTGCATCGATTAACAAATATAATTTCACATTAGTGTTCACAAGGTTTGTCGGATAAGGTGGTCCGACCAACCGGTTGTTTTGACGGTTCGAGTAAAAAAGAAAAAAATATATTATACACCGATACGTTTTATATTATACGGCCTACTCATATATGGTCGGCGGCACCTGTATCATTTAACTGACAAATTACACGCGCTCCGATGGACTTTACAAAAATGATTAATACAGAGGCTCAAAAACGTATAATGACTTAATTTAAAGAAAAATATTTTACCTGTGTTTTTATTATTTGACAAATGATCGAATTTCATCATGCATTCAATATTATACGAGTTTCATATTTGACAAAATATTAAAATAATGTACCAAGTATATTTTATTTTCATATTCAGATATGCATAATATTATATTAATACGTGTTATATGTGCACATACGCTGCAGTTATCCAAATAAACCGGATAAAAGTCAGTTTTCACATGTTAAATCCGAAATTGCATAATATATATAAATGTTAAGTAGGTTTATAAGTAGGTACTATACACATTTTAAGTACACATATTGTATACCGGGTAAATATTTTAACAAGATACTCGTTTTCCCAATCAATGTTCTGTATTTAGGAATATTTTTTAGAAATATATCAAAATCCTTAAGTAATTTTATTTTTTTGTATCTCGACGATTCTTTGATGAATTTTTTTTAGTTTCTTTGACTTTTTTTAAGTAACTATATAATATGTTTAATTTCATGTTCCGACGCATAATATTTTTCTAGAAAATGTTACGTATAATTATCGAATATTGAACTAACATTTTATTATGTATTAACATTTAAAATTTCGAAGGGGGAGTGTATAATAGTGCAAGAGGAACCAAAAAATACCTACACTTCACACTTGTCCCTCTTGTCTCAATTAAAAATGCTTATAAATAATAAAATATGATCGGTTAGTTCATTATGTAATACCCTGTGTCGGTATATGAAGTTTAGAAAAATATTCATAAAATTAACAGAGAAAATAGTTGTGTTTCGTACACTATGTAATAGAATCACCCTGTATATGTAAAGGTATATATACACATGCGTGGTGTGCATTCGATATAATATGGCGTGCTCGAGATCATTTGCCGGTCCAAATAGAAATCGCCGCTTATATCATTACTATTATTATATTATATTCAAAGCCTGTTGACTAATGATCAAAATCCGCCGTCGTCGTATTAGACGATAATCGAGAGCACCGACTAATTTGTAAAACCGTTGATCGACAATCTATCAATATTAGAACGCGTGTGCAGGATAAAAATTCAATTACTATCGGAAATATATAACGATAATAATAATAATAATAATATAACACTATAGGAGCGTAGTACGCTTTTTATTTTTCCCTCAAGCAAATATACAGCGACCCGCGCAATAATCCGCGTGCGCGGTGAATTTAAGTAGTACCTATAACTACACAGTGTATATATAGGACCAAAAAATCGACCTGATCAACTGCTGTTTGTGTATACATAATATCGTATATATATATATAAAGAGAGAGAGAGAGAGAGAGAGAGAGAAAAATATTCGGTATAGCCCATTGTGCGCGGAAATTGGATTTGAATTTCACGTGTAAACAAATCGCTGTTCGTTTAATTTCCTTCTACACTTTTTTCTCTACCAGTCCCGTTTATATGTAAAAAAAAAAAAAAAAAAAGGGAGCCGCGCGTTTAAAACGAGACAAAGAAACGAAAGCTCGGTGACAATAATAACGTGTAAACGATTTTTTTTTTATTATTTCCCCCATTGAAGGACAACGGAGCCGATAACGAGCAGTGCCAAAAGGGGCGAAATTCGTAAACACTGCTCACAGGATGAAAATTTTGGCTCAATACATACGGACTCGAACGACGTATGAAAATTTGTTCAACAGTCAACGAGCTTATATCACACATTCAAATTATTACGACCTCGAATATAGTCGTGTTCTGCGAGCATTCTCTGGCAAAGAGTTTTGTTCAGGCCAAAGACCTTATATGTTTAAGGTTTATGATTCCGGCACGCACCGACAAAATTGGTCTCGACGTACGATAGCGCGGTGCACACGTGTGCCAGTGTCCGCGCGATAACGCAAACTATGACCTATAAAATGTCTCTGCAAGTCGATTACAAAGTATAAATAATATAATATGTTCGTTAATTGTTTTTTACGCGCTTTCTCCGATATACACCGACCATTCTAAACTTCTATATCATATCAGTAAACAAAATTCTAAAATAGCTAACGAAATATAATAGCTCCCCCCCTCTTTCCACAGAAAAATTCAATCCCCTTCAGAAATATATATATATGTACATCATAATATACTGATGTATAAATTTGGTTTATTTGGTTAAAATAGATATTTGATACATTTTTTATAAAACTATAACATATAGATTAGATATTTATATATATCTAATATAAGAAAATCTTGATAACTGATGATAGTAAAACTTTTTATAATTGATAAAATATAAAATAGTAATCATATAGACCATATATATATATATATATATATACGCTAGTGTTGCGAAATAAAATATAATTATCATAGATAATGATATAAATATATGTAATATCTTTTACACAATCACACTATTCACACTATTATTAGTACAAAATAATAGTCACTGTCAATTAATTCCATGGTTGTCAGTGATATAGATAAAGATACTAAATTACTTATAACGTTTTTTTTATATCTTATACTAAATTCTAGTAAACTAAAACATATTTTATTTAAGAATTAAGTCCAATACGTTATACATACAGATAACCAAACCGTTCACTTCTCAACACCAGTTTCCTGTGAATTTTGGCAAACAAATGAAGGAATATTATTTATAGAGAAAAAATATATAACCCAGATCTGTAATAATAATTGACTTAGTTGTAACATGTGTGTTGCCCTTAAGGGCGTATACAAGGGAAAATATGTGGTGGTCCAATCCACTTCTATAATATTATGTAGGTTTGTTAAAGATTCTCATATTTATTTTAAAACCGAGATAGTATTGCAGGAATCGAACGGCAAAAATGTTTTTTTATCAAATCCATTCTATATATTCGATTTGTAAATGTAAAAAAATATATTTTTTATATTCATTATATTTTAAATATATTTTTAAATGTTCAAAAGTCAAATCTTTTTATTATTTGATTTTATTCTGGGGTAGTCTGACGGATTAAATCAATTAATTCGTATTTTGATTCATTACTCTCTAACGATATGTTACATTAGATCATAAATTGTATAATAATGTATTACCATTTTATCGTTTATATTTCCAATCGAAATCATTCACCGGGTATTTAACTGATTTATTTGAACTAAACACCATTTTCAAGTCCTTTATTTTAATCAGAACCCGGATAAATGTTGAAATAAAATATAATTGGTATTAAATATATCGGGAAGGGGGGGGTATTGTAAACAAAATCCCTTGATTTCTTGGTCGAAAAACCATTTTTCCCCAATGGTCACGGATCTCGTTCTCAATTAAAAAAAAAACAAAATATTTACAGCGGCGGTTACCGCTACGAGATGGTATAGTAAATTTTGTATTTATACTTCGGTCTCCACAGGATTTAATCACTATACTACGTTTATACCATATGTATATATGCATTATGTGTAGCAAAACAGAAGTTAGATTGACTATCCGCCCCTTCGCAGACACACCTAATACCATATATGAACTTATATTTTATACTGTACGTATTGCCAGTGTATGTGTTTGCAAAGTTTTCCAAAACATGTAATGCACGTGTATATACCTGTATATATAGGTTTTGAACGGATATAATTAAAATCGATTTCAGCAAACTAGGAACCGACGACTCAGTTCAAGACCCCGCAACAACTAAAAAAATACTTTTTTTTCCCGGAAACCATTATGAAATATCAAAAACTATAAGGTTCTATATTATGTAATATAATTATATACATATTTGGTCAATAATTCATCTCATTTTTATTGCGTTCAATTGATTTAATAAAAGGAAAATTTTAGCGCAATAACTCGTTTTTAAATTGTGTTTGTTTTTTTTTTTTTTTTAATAATTGTCTTGAGCCGGACGATCGGTAGGTATAATACGCGCGCGGCTTCATAACATATACACCACGACTCACCAGAGGTAAATTACCGGTGGGCAATGAGAATGATTAGAGATAAAAACAAAAAAAACTAAAGAATTCACGAGATTAGGCGACATCCGCGAAAACACCGTGAAAAACGTGCGTCGACGGTAGATGATTATTATTATATTACGCGTTATGTAATTGGGCGCGCGGGAGGATCGCACGGGCAAACGGGTAACGGGAGAAGAACGCGCGCGCATGGACCGCTGTAATTAGGTTTCTCGAAACAAACACGCGGGCGGATCACAAAGGAGAGTTTTGTTACAAAGAGAATCGCGTATTAGATATCATTAGGAAGGGCTACCAGAAAATGAGAAATGTGATAACAAACGACGGCGCTGCGATTGCGGGGCGAAGGGCGTGCGTGTGTATATTAGAGTAGTCTTCCGCCCCGGCGATTCCGACCGACCGACCGAATCGTACGTCTCGAAAGAAAGGATTTTCCCTCCACCCGACTCGGTCGGTGTACGTTTACTGATTTGTCGGATAATTGGTACAGTATCCTCCGTGTATATTCGCTATAACATTATTATAAATGTACACCTATATATGTACGCGTACCTATACATATATGTACGTGCGGTAGGTACAATGTAATAAATGTACACGCGAGATGTGTATAAGTTATTATATGGACTTTATTTTTTATTTTATTTTTTTCATTTTCCATCCGTCGTGTGGTCGAGCACAGACATCTGGGCACCGATCACGTCCCGGGAGGGATTATTAATTTTCTAAGGTATAATAATTTACGTACCTACATGGGTATATCGATATTGTATACGTTTTTTACACCGTTCGAAAAACAAAAAAAAAACCACCACATTAATGAATCGTTCGGGTTTCGACGACTCAATTACCTGAAGGGTGTCAGACTGAGCGATGGGCTCGCGCAGTCATGACATCATCACGGCAGCGCGATGATGTCCGGGCGCTAGGGAACTCCGCCGCGTCCCCGGGTTGACTGATTGGTGTTCATCAACAGAGACGGAGGACATTACCGTACAACAGCAATATTATTACCGAGGTGTTGGGATCGACGTTCATTATTATTATTTTTTTTTTTTTTCTTCTTTAACAGTTTTGTACGGTTTTTTTTTTATTATTATTTCGTCTATAACATCTGTATTTGCCGCCGCCGCCGGGTCTTAATACGGACTCTCGAGTAATTTTTCTCTTTGTCACCTCTCCCGTACAACATCATTTATCTCCCGGACCGCCGCCACCGCCTCCCGCGACGCACAGCCGCCCACAATCGATACACAACGTAATATGAATAAACACACATCTGACAATCGTTCGTTCGTCGTATTACCTATACGCTATCGGGCATTTAATTAAAAATCATCTAGAACACGAAACGTCTATGAATGTGAAGATAGCCGGCAACAGAATGGTCACGGAAACCGCGATAAGGCACGTGCTAAAAACGTGTAATAATATCGTAAACCTAAAACGGTTAAACTACCTACGTTACAATCTATATATGTATTATATATACATACATTACACTTTCAACATAATATCTGGTACCATACTGTAAGGTATACTGTGCATTTTAAACATTTATTACATTCCGAGTGGATTCCGTAAAATACTACAATATAACCGCAATATTTCAAGCACAGTCGAAAAATCGTTTTTTTTTTTTTTTTTTTCGTTTTTTATATAGGTATTTTATGATTTTATAATATTATATATTATGTCGACGGTAACACCCAACCCTATATTACATTTTGTGTATATAGGCGCGCACGTGATATTATATTTTTGTTCTACGCAAATTATCGTGTTTCTTCAATATTTGTGGCTCGCGTGTATATCAATCGATATTTTTAATTCACGCTTGTACACGAGTACGCCGTATGCTGTAAATCAGAGATAGTGCTTATATAATATTTCGTATAAATAAACGCGGACGTATCGTTATCATTATTTATTATTTTATAATAATTAGGTGCTCGTGAAATGTGCAGCGAAGCCAGCGATACATAAATTCCGCTGCAATTCCTATATCTATATGGAGGATAATGCTCCTTAATGAATATATATATATTATATAGGTATATTATATAGGTATATATATATATATATATATATATAGGAAGGACGCGCGCCGGTGAAGGTTTTTTTCCTTTCCAGTCACTCGTCATGTTATTTGACAAAGAAGCAAAACTCGTGCACTCCTATTATAGTGTACTTTATAATGTATCCTCCTCCATCACAAAATGCATAGCGTAACTGTAAATTATAATTTATGTACGTCATTAGTCATTACTATATTATTACTATTATACGACATATATTTAGGTCATTATATTTCCTTCGCTTACGTATAAAATTTTTTCATTTATGCACTATACCTACATATATTATCCCCGTAAGTTTATACTCTTTTCACCAAAACTCAATTGTCATTCGACTAACGATACGTCATGTACACACTGTATATTAGTAGTATATTTAGTTTACACGATACTCAATAATAATAACAATTATGTTATTGAAAATAATTATTATAAGCATTACAACGAATAATTTTTAATTTATAATTTTTTTCCTTGTAGGAAAACTGAATTGACAGTGATAAAAATACGCTTAATCTCAATATTCTCATTACGTAATTTTAAAAAAGACATATAATATTAAGTGTATTTTATAGTATATTATACTATATACAGTATAATATTATATACTCTCGTACAATATAACATAGGTACACATTAAAAACCCTGCAATAAACTCGGCGTACCTATTCGCATATTAAGAGGAAGTCGCGTAACTACAAATGTTCAACGAAAAACTCGCATTACTATTTCTCATTTTTATCAATTCACAAACATATTATTAAAAATAGGTAGGTACGTACGAAACAAAAAACATAAGTACATATATATATATATATATATATATATGATTATGGTACGTAATAATATTATCTAGTTCCCTATATGCACGTAACCGTTTTTCAATATATATTGATTTTTTTAGGATTTATAGTTTTGGATTCTGAGCGGAGGGATGATGCTATTGGTTTTACAGAGTGTTTTTAATTTAATTAAATTTTTTATACGTAAAGTGTGTACACTTTTTCGGGTATAAGGAGCCGACTAAGCGTTTTAGGGTAAAGACGTGTTTTGATGGAAAATACATTCTAGTTAGTACTTTAAGTGAGTCATTTTTTAATTTTCCTTGTAATTTTCTTATAAGTGTAAAGTAAAAGTACCTTTTATAACGGAAAATACCGATTTTAGATTTTGATGTTTATTTAATTTTAATTTTTTTTTTTTATCTTTTAGGTAGATATATTTAAATTAGTAATAATACACTATCCTGTCCGAGGATCGAAGGGACGATGGACCAGATCTACACTTCTATCACCAATAATCAATATCCTAAACGACGTACGAAGTGTCCCTGACTTTACACTTTTTTTTTTTTTTTGGTCTAAGCCTTTAGGAATCTATATAATTTTATTCTTTATAATTTATTTGAAAATGAGAAATGCTGTCAATAAAATGTTATAAATATTTACATAAAAATAACAATAAAAAATGATAGTTATATTATAATATGGGACCATCACATATTATTATTATATTATAATATACACTTTTAAAATGTACATTTTTAAATTTCTAAATTTTTATATTTCCTAAAATTCCTTTAAAATTCTCTGAAAATATAGAAGCCCTTAAAAGTAATCGGGGTGAGACAAAATCTATGAAGTTTCAGTTTCGATGTCAATATGTCATTCGTGTAAGTGCGATACGTTTCTGTTTCTGTTTTTTTTTATGTACCCCTTCGGACAATTTCAAACAGTGACTGTATATTATTACGATATAATTTACGAATGTGACGGACCGTGACCAAGTTCAAACAACCGTCAAAAACGGGTTTTTTTTTCTAGATCAAATACACACCAGTATAATATTATATAATATACAATATATATATATATTATAGGCGCATGTATAAACTTTATATAGATTATGATTATTTCGAGCGCATTACAATATAATATTGTTATCGTTATCCGGTTGTATGTATTAAATATTATGTATATTTTGCCCTGCTCCGGCCAGAAAAAGACGGGGTGCAATAATTATCGTCGTCGCTACCGCGTAATCAGTGTGACGGGGGATGACACAATGGTCACGCCCCTCGCATACACACACTGCAGGGGTAACGGTCGACTCGGTACGCCGACGTAATATATGTTGTAATGCGCGTATAACGGGTGACGTGTGGCATCGCCCTCCCCCCCTTATCGCCACTCCCCTGCACCATGGTATTATTATATATATATATATATATTTTTTTTTTTATTCAGTAGGCGCAAAAAAAAAAAATGAAAACGAAAAAAGAAAATATTTACCCCAGGGTTTGGTACGTATATACATATATATATAAACATATATATATATATATAGATAGATATAATTTATTATTGACGATCGCGCGAGTATTATATTATATCGTACCCAACAATGATAATAATATATTGTAATTCCGGTGTATTACGATGTGCATACGGTCCCGTGACTCTCGCGACCGCATTCGTCGCCATCACGATATATATACATTACGAACGCACCGCCATTGTGTCAAATTTGCATAATATTATACATTATACAATATACATGTATACTACCTACATAGTGATATTATACATTATACCCGTTGTACCAAAAGCGGTATACGCGGTAACCGCACCTGCGTACCGAAAAACACACGACGGTGTTTGGAAAATTGATAATCGTAAACGCATGGTTAAACATGGTTTGTGGGGGGCGGGGGGGAATGGAAAACTCGCGTCCACTCGTCCGCGCCGTGTTTAGACATCCCGCGGGGCCAGCGCCGTCTCTAATACACTCGATAATAATAATTCTGTACATTATAATATAGTACAGATTATATTGTGAATACAGATAGATCACTCGACCCGAAAACAATAGATCGTCGAATACCGTCTTCTGATAGGCTCCACAGTTATCAGTGTAGTTACATACAACTATTTAAATTATTTTGCTAATATACAATATTATTGTACGAATAATTCATAATTTTTAATGTTATCATAATAGATAATAATAAAAAAACACAGATTTCAGTTTGTCTCACGGGAATAAAGTTTAAATTTATATAGTATATTCGTATAGGTATCGTCGTCACACTGATTCCTGTGGAGTTATCAGACTAATCAGCGGCCAAATGACCTCAACGTTTTGTTTACATCGCCAATGATCTATCTGTATTCATATAATCCGTGATAATAGTATGTACCGGTGAGCGATGTTTCTCGCCATAGCAACGCCTGAAGCATAGTATACGATACATATATAAGCGCGAGTCATCAGTCGGCAGTTGAAAATTGATTTATATACACCAAATTGCACGAAAGCTTGAAAAGGGGAAGAAATATCGTATCTATATATAACTGATAATTTCCTTTTTCTCCGTAGTCAAGGACAAGTGTCGCGTGGGTTATAATATTATATATTTATTGATTCGCGACGCGAGTCGTGACAAATTAAAACGACAAAATAAATGTAAACGTTTCAGTATTGTTTTCTTATTTATATTACCCAACGAGATCAAATTCACACGAAACCCAAAATACATAATATGTACTTTAAACTTGGATCTTTTAGATTATAATTTATATTATAAATTATAATCTAAAAAATCCAATTTTAAAGTATTTCACTTAAATACTATTATACATATATTTAATTGTTCTAATTGAATACATATAAGTACCAAGGACGGATCCAGGGGGAGGGCTTATGGCCTCGGCTCCCCCCCCCCCAGATTTATATGATAATTATATAATATATGTATTATATTTAATCCTTATTATTAAATTATATTGTATATACAAAGTTTATTATAATTTCCTTTAGTTGCCTCCTCCCCCCTGATATTTGTGATTTTGGTTCCGTGCCTGATAAGTACAAGTTAACCAACAATAATAACGAATAAAAACAAAAATTTACCTAAATTACCGCAGGAATAATACTGATTTCCTAAAATACGCTATGGGTCTATTGCAGCCTATACATATATGAATATGTAGTACAGTGAATAGTAGGTAGTAGTACAGGTGAATCGTGTATTAATATATGGTTCTTCTAAAGACCATCGGAATTTTTTTGAGAAATCAATATCTCAAATAGTAAACACATATAATTGATGGAATGATACATACAGTGTTTATACCGTAAGTCATTACATACTCGTACTTTTAGAGCACTGAACTGCACGTGGTGCGAGTGACGATACGACATCGTGAAGGGTAAAAAATAAAATTAAAAAAAAATAATAATCGCGTATAAATCTCCCGTGATCGATTTTAAAAGACGACGATGACGAAATTCGCCGCATGCAACTGGTCTATTATAATATATATATAGGTATATATGTGTATAAGAATTAAAATTGGTTTCGGGAACGTGTCAAAGGAGCCTGCCACATAAGTAAGTGTTTGTGTCGGTCACATGGAGGGGCTTATTATAAGGAACGTTTGATGTTTTCTTTCAAACTGACGTGCACGCAGGAGCCCAGGTGACGCGCGACATCAAGTAAGTTTCCCGACCAATTATACACCCCACCCACAAAAAAGCCACCTTCTCTCCAGGCTTATATTAAAAAATTATATACATAATATTATATAATAAACACATCGATGTATATATTTCATTCCGTGTGGATGATATATTAATTATAAGTATAATGCACACATAGTCAAAGTTTCAAGTCCAAAAATAAAGGTCATTTATTTTTTCATAATGCGTTTTGGGTTCGTTTTAAACTCATAAGCTCGAGTAGTCTCAGTTTGCCGAAAAATCGTGTTTGCCCTATTCCTTAATAAATAATTTTTTACCCCTAAAAAAAATATAGAATAAAAAATTGTGTAATAATACAGGTGTGTATATTTTACATTTACAATTTAAATATATTTACTGGTTACTACCACGAGACGTGGCGTGCAGATCTTAAAACAGGACTATAGTATAATATGTGGACCAAATCCAAATATATTTATTTTGATTAAAGAATTGAAAAACCAACAACATAATTTTTAGCTTAATATTTTGTCCCGAAAAAATTGTAATCGAGGTCCGAAAATGAGAAACAAATACAAAACACTGGAAAATCGATTGAAAAATGCCGAAGAGCGGTAGGTAAATACCAATTTATTAATCATATAATAATAATCAAGGGCGGGCATTATTTATAAATAGTTAAATGAGTTAAAATTAGATTAAATTACTATTAAATTAATAGCTTCGGTGAAACGGGCCCTAAATCAATTGTACGTGTATAACGTATAGACAAAATGAAACGTCGTCTTTGCGTAAAAAAAAAAAAAGGCATGTCGACCGGCAAAAGGGCAAAAGCCGAATATAATATATATATATATATATAAACGATGCGCAATTAAAATTCGACAATCGTCTGTTTGACAAACACTCGAAACGGCACGGTGGTGACATTATTTATACTGTCGGTCGTATACGCGTCTCCCGCCATCGCCGATCCTATAATGACTTTGCGCGACGGATTCGACGGGGGTAAGTGCTCTTCCTCGTCCGTCGAGTGCACGTCCTTCGCCTGGCCCCTTAACCGACACCACCGCCGCTACACCCAGTACGCGAGTCTCCTACAATGCGACGACAACGATAAATTATTTATTAACGACTTTTGTGCGAGTCAATATGTGCCGTATAATCACGCCATGTACATAATATAACGGTTTTCCCACCGCATTTGCCCGTAACCGTGTATATATAATAATAATAATATTGTAATCGTACGCACAGATACATAGTCTTCCGAGATTTCCGAATACATCCACGACTGTTTTAATCGAATTTCAAATGCATAATAACGCATACCTGCCGATAGTCGCACAATGTGCACGTCATAATGTATGCGAAGAACTTACTGATTACATTATAATATTATATACTGTAGATACGAGTATTTATACCGAAATTTACTACCTACGAACGAATATGGTATAATGACTACAGGTACATGGTAAGAGATAACTGTTGGGTATAAGTATCACTGGTTATACTGCAGGTATGCATAACTAACGGGACTTTCTACAATACAATCAAAAGACAAATGAAATCATATTTATACAAAAACGAAAGGAATCGTATGTCACTTGCGGGACATAAAAATCGATGGATTTCAAGCGCAGACCATCGGAGGTTTCAAAATAATCTCCTAGTATTTATAATACGCATTACTTAATATTATAAACGAGTGGTTTTCGTGTGTTTAAATCGATATATTATGTAGGTATTATTATAATCCAGATTAACGTTGATTTGGCGAAAACCCGTCAATATGCGTCACCATAATAATATAAGCTCGACTACGCTTACACGCATATTGTAAAATGTACATCATGTTTGGGTTGTCCTGCTGCGGGGGCCTGGGACAGACGTCGGTGACGGACCACCACAGAAGCGCGCTGTATGCCGGCCTGTACGGCTTAACCGAAACGGGTATAAACGATACCGGTCGGTGCGCGACGGGTAAACCATGAATGAAGAAAAAATACAGTTGGTAAGTGTAGACGTAAAAAGTGAAAATGAAAAAAAAAAAAAAAAAAATAATAATAAAAATCGTTGTCGTCGTTGTCTTTGGCGCGTACAGGTACACGTGCGTACACACAACACGAGATGCGAGCACGGTCCACCGCGGTAATGGCAAACGACGGCGGTCGGTCAAAGCAGACGACAACCGACCGTCGAGCCCCCAATATCGTATGACAGAACGATCTGTGGGTCTAAGAAAACCTTTCGATAAGGTTTTTTTTTTTTTTTTTGGTCTTTCAAACGATATATATTATATACTTTTTTTTTTTTATTATTATTATTATTATTATTTAATGTGCACGTAGTACATCTGTGCACGCGGCACAAAGCTATACCATCGCCGCAATGACCGCAAGCCAGGTGACCCGATTGAGGAACGACGACGTGTGTACACGTGAAACCCGAAACGCCACCGCCAGGAACGCACATATAGACTCGGCCGTGCGCCATTGTCGAGATTGCCCGCCGTCCCGTCGTCGATGCCGCAACGGAAGTCTGCGGCGGCGGCGCCCCAATCCGCAATCTTGTCCTGGCGATCGGTCGCCTTTCTTTATTATACTTGCCGTGCCTCTCCCAATCTCCCCCCCCCCCCATAGATATTATATTAGGTACATCGCCGCCGTAACCGAAAATGATTACGGTCCCGATGGTCGCGGTACGTTTGTATATTGTTACGCATGTTGCATAATAACCGCATAAACCGACGAAATTTTATACTATACGATGTTTCCGAATTGCCAAATAAAATATATATTAGTTAGTGTCTCGCCAATAAATGTCATTTTCTTGGTAAATAAATACATAAATGAAAAACAAATATTAGGCTCTTGTATTCTTGACAGTACTATACGGAAGTGGTTCCTGAGGCGTCGTAGGTTTAACACAAGAGGGGGGGGGGAAAGGCTCCAATAAAAACAGTCTGAATAAACGCATATCTGGACTATCCGGTTATTTGACCGCTGGAAAACTGTGAAATTTTACCATTGATGAATTTTCGATTGCCTGCGCAAAAGAGCTCTTGAGAACAAGGACTTTGTCTGTAGGCAAAGGGAGGCAAGGTAAGGAAGTAGCAAATCCAGTAGCAAATAATTTGGAAAAACTTGAAGAAAACAAATCCAATAACCATGGACGGCAAAGAAATCTCTCAGAACGAAAATTCAAAGCCTCCGTAATTAATATTATACATATTATACAGGGTGACTATGACAAAATATATACCACTTCAAATCCGCAATTCAGACGTTTTGTCGAAGTGCCCGCGGCGTCTGCGACGGTCATAAATAATGGACTCGGGAATTTTACCCGCGACTATAGCATACAGACATAGATTATACAGGGATGCAGGGATTTATTAATCGATAAATATGGTAAATAAGCCATCCCCCGTACGAATTAATTATTTTTGACCATATAATCGAGGGCTGGGTCTATGAGTCAAGGGCTACTCGTGTGTAGGTACTATATATATATAACTCGTCCGGCTATGATTCCGAGTGTCCGTGTACGTCGTACGGATAGGGTAGCCTCGATAGAGCTCCAGGAGACGGACGAGGGACGCGGATTATTGTTGTCGCAATGTAATGTGATAGCTATATTAATGGCACTATATAATATTATGTACTATCAACCCCTATATCGCAGTGCATAGTACACAGTGGTCGGACGTCTCGACAACGGGTTCGGCACAGCGTGTAGGCCCGCTGCTCGATCCGGGCTAATTACCGGCGGCCAACGATGACGACCGTGTGTATACGACAATATACGCCCGCTGTGCGCGATTACACTCCTCGACGAGCAGTATACCTATAGAGTAGTACGTACGACTCGACGCGCATATATTATGATTATTATTATTATTATTGTGATGGCCAGGTGACGGTGTTGAAACTCTGGTTGAAACGCATACCGACGCCGACAACCGTATCAATGAAATACAAGTACGTACCCAACCAACATAATATGTGTGTTACGCGCGACCACGTGAAATATAATATAATAATAATAATAATAATAATAATAATAATGATAATAATACTCGCCTCGGTATGTGTATATTATATATTATAGGCGGTTGGCTCCCGTGTTTACGCTGTGGTTTCCACATAATTCGACATTATTTAGCTACCTTATATATTGTACAAGATTATTATTGTAATTTAAAATACGTGCTCGACCGGAGTAAAATCCGAGAACGGAAATCCGATCCGGCGAACATCCACAGCGGACGGCTTGTCTACTACAATATGCGTGTGCTTAGAAAACTTTTTTGGTTTTTTTTTTTTTTTTTTTTTAACTCGACAATTAAAATATTTCGGACGGAAGAAAAACCGAGCACACATGTATTTGAGTGTATATATATATAGAAACGATTATTTATTTTTATTTTTATCCGGTCGCGGGGGCGTGCTGTCAGTATTAAAACAATGTTTTGGTTATATAACGGGATGACACCCGTAGTGCCCACCAACGACGGTTTTTGTCAATGGAGACACGATATGCACTCGGGTCTCCGGTCCTCTTCCACCGCACACACGCTGTATATTTTGACATAACACATCTGTCACCGCGGCGACGACGAAGACGACGCGTCTCCCCTATATGTCTCCCCGCCCCCACCCAAGCACGAACGGTGTCACTCTACTCACTAAAGCTGTTTTTGGGAATTATTTTTATACACGAATATATAGTAGTAGGAAGCTGCGACGAATATACAAAATAACGATAAAAATCCAAGTGGCGTTGGCGACCGTGGTAATTATATTATATTATAATATACAATATATTATATATACTTATATCGTTATTGCCACACACACACACACTATATTATAATGTTAATGATATTGGGTATATGATGAAATAGAGTAACCGCGGTAACCGCGACCGGTATATGTATTGTATTATACACGTATGCGTGTGCGAGTAAGCGCGCGCGAGCGTATAGGATTACGGACGACTTTGGCGGCGGCGTCCCGCCCGAGACACAAAGCCAACCGGTTTTTTTTTTTTCAGCAAGCGCGCGGATCAGTGTAACATCGCTGCGGCCGCGGGTCCGGCACGGCATAATGGAAAACCCGACTCAATGAGCCGTGTAAACGGGATAGACTTGTTGCGTGCGTGTATACGACGGTAACCGGATACCCGGTCCACGGCGCGGTGACAGCAGCTTCGGCGGCAAAACACGACGACGCTGGCGCGCCGCACACGTGCAGTCCTATGCCCATATAATATTTTATATAATGCACCGCACTCACGAACTACACGCTTGTCCCGTCGTACGGCGCGGCGCCATTGGTTCTGCTATCTGTGCCGTGCGGCTCGGGAAAGAAAAAAAACGGCAAGTCCTCCCGCGAACACGTCACACATTAACAACCGGCTGACCGCGCGCGCGACAGACGGCCCCGCCGACCGACACAGGCGCACTGCGGCACACACGCGCGGTACTGTAACCGTACACGTCTGCGCAAAGTTCTGGAATTAATACGGCTAAATCGTTGCACCGTAGTGGATATCATGTCCGTGAATAGGCGAAATTATATACGGTCTAGACACTCTATAACGATTGCTTAAATATTGTTAATTAATATTATACAAATATACGCGTTTTAAATTAGGTAATATTTTCACGGGGCGACGATCAAAAACTCATCGAAATATACCTTATATTCACCGGGATGACGGTACGTCCCGTTTTGAGAATTGAGTCCCGTTGACCCGACAAACTTTAAACGGGACGCTTTTCGTCCCGCTTTTGCATGCGGGTCCGTTTTACTCTCGTTTTTTTTTTTTTTTTTTGTTATCTATACCATTTGTCTAAAAAGTTTGGTAAAATAATATTGACGAATAAACTTTTTTTTACCATTTTCAAACTGATTTACGTATATATGTATATCTAACATATTTAGATCAAAATTTCCTATATTCATTTCAAAAAACGTTTAATTAACGAATGATTTTTGCAAGTTTCTCGATCTTTGTATGTTTATAATGATACGGAAGCTTTTCTGTCACATAGGTACTAATAACTTCAAAGAAAAGAACCGGTTCTAGAACCGGAACCTTTAAAAATTTCGGGAACCAGAACCCAACCGATACCTTTATTATTTTTAAATAAAGAACCGGAACCTATGAATAATAAATGTTCTTCCGTATCAGTTTCAAAATATAATTTTCATATAGAAAATGAATGATCTGTATATTCATATTGCGATTTTATTGTAATTTATAATTCAATCCATTATTATAATAATTCTAATTTATACCAATCGGTATTTTCGTAGTATGCGTATTTATGTTTTTAAGTAGCCCATGACTATTATTAATATAGTATTGAACTTTGAGACAAACGCATACCTATCGTTTGGCAGCAGCCAATGATTTTAAATCGTACCTACTTATTGGTAGGTATTACAAAACCAGAGGTAGAACTAGGAATGTTGACGTCCTAGGTAAAGTGTAAAATTACGTGAACATAAATTTAAAAAGGTTGAAATATTTCCTTAAAAAAACACAAATAATCAAAAAAAAGATCTTCAACTTTTTTCGTTGAAATACTTCCTAAAAACGCAAATAAGCTTAACAACTATTATAACTATTATATATATGTATGTGTATTACCTTCAAATATTTTACTCCAGCCAAAATATTATATTTAATATTTTATTTGTAACTAATGAGAACCGGAACCGAACCCGTAATTTATAGGGAACCGGAACCACATAATTGTTTAAAAAATAACCAGTACCGAATCAGAACCGTTACATTTTTTCACTAAAAACCAGAATCTATAAAATTAAAATGTTCCAGTCCCTGGTCGCCACTAGCTCTCTTACAAATGTAATTGTGTCCTTAGAATTGTGTACATTTAATACGATTGTAAATCTAAATAGGTATATACTAATACTTAATTAATCATCAACAAGTCCATTATGAAAAAATGCCTTTGCATCTATTCAGTTTCATATATTTATCCATAATTATTCATTACCCAATTATTTTACATTGGAATATTTATAATTAAAAATGTATTATGTCGCCCAGTCTTCAATAATAAAATCCATTAGGTGACAAAATATTTTCACTAGTTTACTAGCTTCAATAATGCACTGACCATATAAAATAAAACCTACCTTCAATACTGTTCTCCGTAATGCAAACTTTGTATAGACTGGGTTTAAAATCTTTTTATTTATTCTAAATTTTATCGAATTACAATAATATAATTTTCGAATAGATTAAAAGTTCGTAAACATAATACCTATATATTATATTCGACACGAAAGCGCAGCTGACAAACGTAAATCCGACCTTGGATAAGTGTATGTATAATAACACTATATTATATGTACATATAAAGAGTAGATATATACCTACTGAAGTCAGATAATGTGAAAATGAGTTAAAATAATTTTAAAGTGTGATCTTAATTTAATGAGTGGATTGACCTCTAAAGCTCTGTACATTGATACGGCACGTTGGCATATAATTATAAATCTGTAATAATAGACCGCGTATTCGCTGCACCGTGATTGCAGCGAGTTTATATAGATTTTTGGTTTTTATGTAGGTACCTACCTATATAATATAATATAATATAATAATACATAAGCAAGTTAATTCATGTATGTTCAACCCATATTTTGTTCACATTTGAATGCCCTTTAAATGTAATAAATGGTCTAAAAATGTTAAAATGTATAACATTTTATATAGTTTAACCTGTTCTCAAAAAGTTATAATTTAAAATTTACAAAAATACTTTTTTTCATAAACCTACCTATTTTAAAATAAATAAAATTACTTATATTATATACCTATGTACTCAAAATAATAATGTGTCCATTGTCCGTAAATAAATTATTATTTTTACATATAAGATAAAATTATAGATATGTTTTATAGAATGACCTATCCACAGGCCACACTATATTATAAAGACAGACGCGGATCCAAGGGGTGATGAGGCTGTAAGATCCCTTTTCTTGGACTAACTCAAATAGGTCAATTTTTTGATAGCTATTCATGAATTAGCTTCTCTCATTTATGATTTCTGGATCCTTGCCTATATAAATATAATGTAATATACATAACTGTATAAGGTACTAAATTTTCAAGGTATTTACTTCCAGTTCTGAGCTTTATTATTCTTGAATTTAGTATTTTTTTTTTTCTCGGTACCGCAAACTTATCTTATACACATCAGAGTAGATTAAATTAATACCATTAGACTATATTTTAAAAATAAAAACTCAATTTTTACAAAATAATTTGTTTTTATTTTAACAAATACGTTTTAAGAAGATAGTTGTTTAACACTGTAGATAAAAGCATTGTTTTCAAAATACGTATTTATTAAAATAAAAACAAATTATTTTTTAGAAATTGGGTTTTTATTTTTCTATAAATAATTGTACAAGTAACCCAACACCAAAATATAATTTAAAGTGTGTTAATTCAAAAACACGAATCAAAAAATTGCGAAACAAATTAAAATGTAATATTTTCATACCACCTTTTAGCCCGTATTATAATGTTATATATATATATATAGTATTGCGTGATTTGTTCGATAACAAAAAATATGTTTTTTACTGCGCGTGTTTAATCTATCGACAATATAAAAATAATACCGCGCCGGCAACAATGATACGTATATATTGTGTAATATAAATTTTATTAATATTGATAGTTACGTAATAATTGCAAATAAATTAGGCGTCATAAGGCGTTTAACCAATTTTCAAACGGAACGTTGGCTATACATAACAATACCTATATAAGCTATATAGAATATCGCTGACGTTATAAAAGGGTTAATGTATAAAATATATAGTCACACAAGGGATATATTATTATATTGCATTACATTATGTTATGGAATATTGTTATTTTTCGCAGATCTAATCGCATTTTCGGATGGAAATTTTTTTCGCGGTGCAGTGTATTATTATTATTATTATTATTATTACACGTGCATTCTTATAATAAATAGGTATGGAAATATGTATTATTATACGATATATCATATTGTACATTATTTATACACGCACATAATATAATATGCCATACGAATATGAGTATATTATATACGCGTACATGTTCACGTGTTTTTATAGGATATATAATAATGGTCGCAGAATTTGACACCCGCGCGAGGGCAGCTGCTGCCGAGCCACCGTTTGATCCGTCGTGATAACGCGCGCGGGCACGGGACAATGGCCTATAGCTGGCGAAAATTACAGGGCGCGATCGAGGCGCGCTTGTACCTATATAGGCTATCCGCCGGTTATGCCCTACAAAACATTCTATATATATACGCGTATATTAGATAATAATATGTGTGTTATTACTTATTATTATACGCTATTCCGTTACAGGGTGGGGTCTGTGTATACGTATATACTACAGCCGATCTACGATATTATGTGCACGACGTTATCTCAATCGACCCCATACGCATGTATATATGTATTATATGTACGTCGTTTTTTTTTTTTTTTTTTACGAAAATATCGTATACCCATTATAATATCACGTGTATATATGTGTTATAATATATACAGTGAAACGAACGATCGTCTAAAACGTAAATGCACATTCAATATATATACGCGCGTGAAATCAATATAGGTCCAGACGACGGTGATGGCAACGAGCGTATACGGATGGAGTATATATATCACTATATTATATATATATATATATATAAAACAAAAGGTGGCACATACGTACATATTATATATATATATATATATATATGGTATTGAATGTCATATAGTATAGTATATAAAAACGGTACATTGCACGATTCTCACGGTCGTCGTTCGTCAAAAATGTGTCCTCTTCGGTCTCGTGTTGTTGTTGGTACATATTCCGCACCGGCGTCGTCGGTTCATAGCGTTTTACGTATAAGTACGTGCGTAAGTACGTATATATATATATATATATATACGGTATATATAGTATAGGTACTAGAGTTCAGCCCGGTCCCGGGTCGGACCGGATCGGACCGGAAAAACCCGTACCGGAATCCGGGTTTGGGCCGAGCCGGACCTAGAATTTTTTTTTTAATACCGGACCGAGCTGGGTTGGGCCGCAAAAGCAAATGGGCTGGGCCGGGCCGGGCCTAGAAATTTTTTTTTAATATCGGGCCGGGCCGGATCTTAAAACAAAACTGACTGAACCGGGCCGGGCCAAAAAATACTGACCGGGTCCAGACCGGAATCCGGGTTAAAAAAAAATTAATATTTGAGTAGTGAGTATTAGTAGTTATAATTAAATACAATAATATAATGATTGTGACATAAAAGCGGGATGACATTTATTTTATTTGTTGTCGGCCGATAATCGATATAGGTATTAGGTACAACTGATTTTTAGAATGGTTTTCCCCGGATGGCTTCTGTGACTACTAGAGATCAGTCCGGTCCCGGGTCAGACCGGACCGGAATCCGGGTTTGGGCTGGGCCGGGCCTAGAATTTTTTTTTTAATACCGGACCGGGCTGGGTTGGGTCGCAAAAGTAAATGGGCTGGGCCGGGCCGGGCCTAGAAATTTTATTTTAATATCGGGCCGGGCCAGGCCGGATCGCAAAACAAAATTGTCTGGGCCGGGCCGGGCTAGAAAATACCGGCCCGGACTGATCTCTAATAGGTACATCACAGTAAATGGTACATATAGTGCGTACACGCGACAAAAATATCGTACATATTACATACTATAGACATCGTTATAACACAACTATATAATACTGTGTGTATAGGATACCTAAACCTATAGAGCCGGGCCAAGGGCTCGTGCCAAGGGCGCAGTGATGCCCAAAGGCGCAATAATTTAGATTTTTTTACTTATTTGCATTTTTTAGGTAAGTATTTCAACGGAAAAAGAAAAAGTCGATGGCTTTTTTTTCTTGTTTACGTACGTTTTGTTTTTTTTTTTTTTTTTTACGTAATTTTACACTTTTCCCCGGGTGTCGAAATTTCAAATTAGTTCCACCTCTGCCTTCCCCGTAAATATTTCTTCAGGCCGTTCCTGCAGGGCGCTGGATGGACCAAATTATTTGGGTAGAGAGGGGCGCACAATTTTCATCTCGCCAGCCATCCGTAATATACATACACCATAATATGTATGCGTGATAAATAATAATGTATATATGTGGTCGAGTGGTTGAAACGCGTGTTTCCGTGCATGAAGTCCCCGGTTCGACTCCCAGGTAACAAATGCGATAGTCAACGAGATTTTTCTTGCTGGTGACGTATGGTCTCGGTGCAAGCCGGCCATAATTATCAAACCCGTCCAATAATTTGATAACTATGCGTGTTGTAGATATCAAGATCTACCTTGAACCTTCAACAAATAAGATGTAAAACTGTTAATAATAATGTACACGAACTTGTTATTTTGAACCCAATTTCAAACACAAAAATATATATTCATAAAGACGATTTTCACAGTATTCCAACGTGAAAACTCGAGTATTGAGTTCGAGCAATAATCCATTATCCAAAAGATCATTCTAAATTCGATTCATAGGATTTTAAGCAAATTATGTATAATAGTAGGTATATACGTACAGTCAGTTTTCATATCTTGTTAAAACTCCAGCATTTTCCTTTTTCAAAGGCTTTAATTAAATATGCAGACTGCAGATATAATATTATTGAAACCTACATAATATATATTATATATACCTATATAATATTATACTTCCCACCGATTTACATTAGTATATTTATTAATATATTATATACTCGATTATTTGGTTGAAGTCCACTTTTAGATCTATAAAGTGTTTACAAACAGGTCTCTTTACATTATACTATCAATGGAAGATATTTTGAACAATGGAAAACTTATTATCTATAGGCCCCTAAATTTTAAAGCTATTATTTCCCCTCGGCCTTCATCTACAGGTTTTTTTATTCTGTAAAAAAATATCATTCAAAATTAAATTTGATGGAAGTATTTTTGAAGCTTATTGCTATAAATGTAATTGATTTTTTTTCTTTTGAAAAATTAGGTTTATTTTAAAAAACTCGTTTACCAAAATCTTTTATAAATTTTTCTAGCCTTGGAAATTAGATAGATTCGTGCATTATATTATATAGGCTGTAAACGTAAGTTGTGTCCCAAATCAACGAATACGTTACATTTGACACGAACTTGTGTACTATAGTGTCCTACTAATTTTGAGTGTTGCGGTTTTATAACCGATTACATCCTGTTCATCGGCAACCGACGAAACGCATAGTGTGATCTTAGTTTTATACCGATATATTGCCCTTCCAGTTCAGGACCTCCGCCGACCGCCATTGTGATGATATACCTACTACATGCATTTATTTTAAAATTTTGGACCGTTTGTATTTTGAGCTCTATATTATGTGTTATATTATATAATACAACGTAAATTAGCTCCCAAAATGAATGAGTAATAACAATAAAATAACACGCGCGTATTTAAAGTAACGCGAGACTCGTGACGGTCGTAAATCACACGAACTATAATATTATACCTATATTATACAAGTCTAATCGTGCGGTGTTCCGTACAGGTAACAGGCATATAAGCGTTAACGATAAAATAAAATGACAGCTATGTAAATCGATTTTAAAACGACACATGTATAATAATATGAAACATCAATTATATAATATTATACTGTATCGTCGTCTGCTGTGTATCGTTGAACGATACATAATATATATATATATATATATATATATAAAACAATATCTCCCCGTATATATTATACACGTCGGATGAAGTTTATTGGCCGTTTTGACAGAAGGATGCAAAAAATAGAATATATAAAATAATAATAAACAATATAACCTCAATCGTAACTCGGAAACATAACATAGGCACATAATAACATATGCACGCAGAACACAATAATGCAATGTCTGCAATGTATATGAATCGTTTTAACCTTGCGGTGGAGAAATTCTACGTCTACCAGCAGTAATACACATGCGAATTGAGTATATAGTAAGAATTTAGGATACTTATGTACAGTAGTGTAATTTACGATTTCCATCTGGGGGGTGATATCAAAAAAATCGGAGCATCCGAATTGTATGCCAAAAATAAAAAAACACCTTTATTTCATGCAACGTTCGAAATGCGTTTCTCCGAATTGCATACGGCGTTTAAAATGGGTCTGTCCGAATTGCATACAGTACCTATTTAAAATAAGTTTATCTAACTATCTAACTAAAAACTTAACTATGTAACATTTTCATTTCCACTTTAACAGACTTAGGACTGTCAGTAAAAAAATAACCACTGCAGGTATGGTTAAAAATGTTTTGATTTTTAAAACTTTTAAATTACGTCAAATTACATTAATTATATTTACATAAAAAGTTTTATTTTTTAATATTTAATAATTCCTTTTTTCTTTATATTTCAATTCATCAATTTATTTATTTTTTTCATATTGCCACAATTGTAGGTACTCATTAATTCTTTCTAATAGGTCTTAATAATAAAAATACATTTTTAAAATGTTTATATTACGTCACATTTACATTAATTATATTTTTATTTTAAACGTCGCATGCGATTCGGATGCAGCCGAAAAAAAATTGGCACATCAGTTGAACTCTACCCCCCTTTCCGGATTCCCTTATTCGTTAAATTAAAGTTATGTGACGTACATTTATATGGGACATGTTTTCAACATGACGTTGCACACACCACATGCTTCCATATCCCCCTTACCTCTAAACATCTAAATACTTTTATTTGACCTACCTTTCCTTTGTCATCCATTAATACTTGATTATTTAATTTTCCTTATTTCTCTTAATATATTATCCATACTGTCTCAGTCAATCTTATATTTTATTTATAATAACATAATAGTATTTTAGATAGGTACTATAGTAAAAAACAAAAAACAAAACAAATTATCATTAGGTATCATTATTCATTGGTCAACATAATTTTTTTTTAATTATTACTATTTTAAGAGTAAATGTAAAAGGGTTTATCAAATTTTTTCTATACATGTGATTTATTGTTTTGTGAATAGACTACGGCACTCTAAATTCTATATAAACGTCCATGCGTTCATTATAATTTTTGAAACTCACATAAATTACTGACGTAAATGATTTAATTTTGTATAATTAATAATATACCCGTGATATAATATTGTGAAAGCATTTTAAATTTTTTTACTATTTATATGTTAAAGATTTCCAAATTTTAGATTTTATATTTTTAAATAAATTATTTTAGGGCTTTTGAGAAATTTCCCGCCTCCCGGCTCCTCCCATGAAGGACTATATGCCTACTGCCCAGATGTCTTATCATTATAAGATAAGATTATAAGATTATTGTACGATATTATTATAAGCTGATATTAATTTGTGTCAATGCTCTGTGCCGAAAAACATGTATATATATAATGATTATAATGTATATATATATATATTATGTATATGGATCACCGGCGGATATTACGCAAACTGCATGCACACGTCCATTTTTCTACACCCGATATCATATTTAAAGGTATACAGTATACATATAATATATAGTATATCGTACACCTAATATATATTATATATTTATATACTTTCACTGGATCAAATCGATGCATAGGTATATGATATACGAGATAGGTCGAGATTGTATACATATTATTATTTAACTAGATATTTAATATTTATATACGTATGTATTAATGTACCTATATAAGATAATAATAATAATATAATCATATATATATATATATAGGTATACGTTATGAAATCCACGAAGATGGTATATAAAAATAATATAATATATATATATACCCTAAAATGGTCTCCGCATTTCCAGAAATTACTGTTAAACTGGTTAGATTTTAATTTTCAAAACAATTCTGAGTTCCTTATGTTGTCTTCTATGTTTTCATTAAATTATTTTTTTAAACAACTTTTCGTTAATAAATAACAATTCATTATAAAAAAATGCTTTTTATTAATTTCAAGTCTTCATGAAAAACTATAAATATTACCTAATTTATTTTTAATTCTATCAAGTGAAAACACAGTTTACTTTCTCGTCTTTTATTTTTCTCGGATGTATCGTTTGTCTGAACCAATAAAAATCCACATGTATTCCATTATTGCAATAATGGAAATTCACGAGCTCTTATGAGTGATGGCCAATGATTTTTGTCCCATGAAAAATATTATTATATACATTTGTCCGTACACGTTCGTATTCTGTGAAGCTCACTCGATTTTTCCCCCATATGATCGACGAATATATTTACAAAAATTTAATATTTTCAAGCCGTTCAAATTAAATTTAATACCTACATACTAATATTTCACTAAAACTATGAAGTCCTTATATTAGAATACGTGAAAATCCAAGATTAATTAATTAAACTGAACGTCAAATGAACACGATATTTTTTTAAAGAACAAACGTGTTATTTAGAAAATATATACCTAGGTATATAAAATCAACGAATTCGATATTCAAGTAGAGGTATCGAATACTATATTTTTAATTATATTTACTATATTTAAATTCGGATTCATAATAACGTGTCAGACACAAACATTTTTAAGATATTAAAGTTGAAATAATTCAACTTTCGTATTTTAGAGATAAACGCTAAAAATCAACGGTCGTATTTAAGAAACTGCTCTATCGGGCAATTGCCCAGCGGTTAGTACTTTAATGGAGGACCTTACAACTAGTATTTAAAAATTTTAGGGGCAACTTTAAAAAAAAATGTATGACCTTTTTATTTTTTAATTACAAAAGTTATCGATGAGGTGCCCTGTACAGTGTGTAAGGGATCATCTTAATCTTCTTAATGACCACTACAGTAAATTATTCTCACTACTAAAAGATGAGCTATTGCACTTTATGAGTACTATTGCCATACCATATTGATCCTGCATTGGCACTAAATAAATATAATAATTAATTTAAATTATAATTAAAAGTATAGGTACCTATATAAATTATTATTAAGTATTTAATTTAATCGTATTCACTGATTTTTGGAAGAGGTTAATTTTGTCACTACGATTTAAATTATATATTATATAGGTAGTATACAAATGTATACATATAGAATATAGATCTACTCGGTTCGTTACTCGATTTGGTGTGTTAATTAAGGGAATTCCAAACCACACGATTCTAAATAGTATTATATATAGGCAATTTACTATTATTTTTTGTACGGCTTTGTGCTTATGGGAGTCGAGCGTAATTATTAGTGTATCAAAAGTATACCCGAGGCACATATGTCAGCGATCTATTTTGAAATAGCGAAAAAATGTATATTTTTCGCTCAAGTTGACGATTCTAATTCCATCAGAACGTCGCAACGAATAGCAGGTGTATAAATTTAAATTTTTAAAAAAATATACGCATTTTCCATAATATTTACGAGGGAATTATCGAGGAATTATTTTTGATTAAGGACTGTTTTTATTTAACTAATTAAATATTTATGTTCAAAATTTTAGAAACTTTAAATGGTTTTTATTATAACGTAAAATGTGAAAAATGCGGATCATTCCCAGCT
Source organism: Pemphigus obesinymphae (assembly GCA_025469235.1). NCBI lineage: Eukaryota > Metazoa > Arthropoda > Insecta > Hemiptera > Aphididae > Pemphigus > Pemphigus obesinymphae. The sequence continues at coordinate 65,090 of JAIPRL010001706.1, forward strand.
ATATCGGGTAAGCACAAATGAAGGATCTATTAAAAATCGTTAACGAAAACTGTGGTAAAAACGTTTAATGAAAGCGCGTGACGAATTTTACCAGAGACCGAAACGCGCGCGCGTAACGGGTTCGACGTAATAACTTGCTGTACACGTCTGACGCGCAATCCACCCGTGTAGGTATACCTTATTACGAGGTTTGAGGAACATTATATTGTACGGCTCAAGATTCGATAATGGAACGCACGATAAAATATTATATATATTTTTGAGCTGGTAATATTATTATTAAATGAGAGATAATAATTATTAATAGATCTATTAATTTGTGACTCGGTACTTTTTATACACTCCAATCATTCCATTCGTACAGGTTTTATTATAATATATAGATTGTATACACACGGACGGCTCGAGGGGGTTCAGATAAAATATGTCAAAATAATGAGCGTCTATTTAGACGATCGGCGATGTATCAGGAGAATAATAATATGAAATACTACGTCAATCGATTATTCATTTACAACGCCCGATATCAGCTTTTTATTTAATCATTACAATATCATCATATACAGGTACCTATTATTATCTATTATTAACAATAACACACGATATGTTTGGAACGTATATATAGTGTTAATTTATATCATTATAATTGTGTATATACACAAGCGCTTATACTACTTATATCAGGGCCGTATCTAGGCACTGGCAAGAGGGCTTTTGCCAGGGGCGCAATAATACCAAAGGCGCAATTTCAATGAGGGTCCGTCTCAATTTACTGATGATAATTTTAGGCGCGGTGCATCAGGAAAAACTGAGACGGAGTGAGCGTTTCCTTAATAATTTTGAACAGCAAAAAAACAAAATAATTCTTTCAAATTTCCTCCAAAAAAAATACTTCAATTGAAGGGCTCCCTGCAACAACCGGGCAAGTCCATTTTTTTCGAAAATCGGTTTTTGATCGTTTTGAATGCGCCATATCATCACGGTCAATACTGTTCAAGAACAAGGTATGTCCAATTGTTATTTACGGAGATGACGTGCAAATGGACTTGCCTCTTTTAATGTTTTATGCATGGTCAAAAAAACAAGGCAAGTCCAAACTTGCCTTCTTTTTGCAGCTAATATATATATATAGGTCATACTGTAGTATTTTTTTATCATATATTTTCTGCTTGATATCATTTGTATTTTTTAATTCTTCACTATTGTTTTATTATTTAGTATCTAGTTAGAACTATAAAATTGTAACTAAAAATATTGTATTTTATGATAAAAAAATCATGCAAGTCCACACCAAAATAATAAACATGAACAGTATTATACTCTATGATGTACAAAGCATTATTTAATATTTAAATATTATTCGTGTTAACGATCACTTATAGCGGTTACTTATTTTTATATGTAACGATTTTAATATTTAATAAAAAAGGAGATATTTATGTTAAGATGGTTTTTTTAATGATATTTTTTTAAGGTAATAAAAAAACAAATTGGGTGATTATAAGGTCAGCAAGGGGGGTGGCTGAAGGGGGTACTGTCTCACTAAGAAAAAAAATTTTGAGTTGGCAATTATTTGGACAGTTCAATCGACCAATTTGTGAAAAGCCCTTGTTTTACTTATTACTCTACCACAAATATTTCATAGGAATGACAGTGATTGAGGAGGGGGCGCAAATTCTGTTCATTGTGTAACGGGGCAATCCGTCTACGGACGGATAGTCCCGTACTAAAGACAACCCGACACTAGTTGGTGTCGGAGTTAACAATGACAACGGCCGCAAACCAGCAACGATTGGAGAGAAGAGGTCAGTATGACATGCAAGAACGGCATATTACAGTACCTTGACGTGGTAGGAATATGTTGTTCTTGTGTGTACTAATGACCTAGTGA